>QJSC01014800.1:81887-124566 GCA_003697955.1 Calidris pygmaea | reverse complement strand
AAACTTTGCATCTAGAAGACATTTCGTTTATGATGCTGTCATGGCCAAAAGGAAATTACTTTTCTGTAGCAGATATGGCTACAGACATAAAATAGCAAAGGCTGGTGCTCCTGGACTGGGAAAGCTCTTGAGCAGAAGAATCAGAACTAGTATCAATTGTTAAAGCTGAGATGGCATTGTGTCAGACAGACTGCTTTAACATATGACAGCAACAGTCTTCTCCATTACTCATAAACTACATTAAAAGATATCCAGCCTACCCCAACTATCAAAGTCAGTGATAATATTTAATTATAACAGGGACTAAAATGCATACTTACATACTAAGAATTAAATTGTAAATGGCTTGCAGCTAATGCCTAACAATTGCTGGGACCACATTTATAAGAAAACAAAAACCCCACAAAATCCCAGAACAAAACACACACACAAAAGCCAATGAAACTTCATTAGCTTTTCTAGGCTAAGACATTAATTACTGTAGTTACAGATACCGTAAATCACCAATGTCAATTATAAATTACAAACATCAACTCCTTACAAAAGAAAAAAAAAAAAAAAAATCAATACTACCTGTAGTGAAAAGCATTTTAAGGAATCTCTACATCATGAAGTACTACTATTTTTTAAACTAATATATTACTTTTTAACATGAAAGAAAAAAAAAACAGTACTATTTATAACCTCATTATAAAACTTATAGCAGGAAAAAGTGAAAACCTCTGATGTAGCATGAAGGATATTTGGTATAGTGTTCATACATTTAAGGGACTAAGTGTTAAGACATCTAAGTGTTACCTGTATCCATGATCCTTATAGTCTTTTGTGGCAGAGTAAACAACTGAGCTTGCTTTAACACTGATTTGCTGAAACAGATTCCACACCTCCTGGTAAATATATTGCTGTAAAAAAAACCCAAAACAAATCACTAAGTAGAGCTTATAGAATACAATCTCTCTAAAGAACAACCCTGTAATATACACTGAGTATTACAAAGTTTTTCAGACAGGTATCTAGTCATAGCCTGAGCAACAATTTTATCTCCCATAAAACACAGTGGAAGTGCTCTCATAAGTGTTTGTAATTGCTCAAATTTTACAAAAATTTATTAAGTTCTTTAACTCCGCCTTCCTGATGGAAAACTTCTTTCCAGGCTTCTGAGTTCCAGCAATTAATTGTTCACTCAGAGGCAAAAATTACATTTGGAAAAGGTAAGTCAGTCAATCCTTATATGAATGAAGAAGGCAATCTATACTTTTAAATGTATGGACCTACAAGATGTTGAAAATTAATTACTGATATGAAAAAAGATATTGTGCACCTATTTGGGACAGAGGCCAAGTGTTCATAAACTTCTTAACTTCTGAAAACATTGATTTTGGTGGGTTTTTATAGTTTGTTTTATTTCTATGAGGACTAATCTTCTTCACAGGGACAGTTTTTGTTTTCTGATAACAGAGACACATGTGGATTGTACAAGCACATACCTGTGGTGAAAAAAAGAAAAACCTTAAAAAACCTTCTGCAAATGCATTTTCTAAACCACAGTTCTCTTTAACTAAAGGAAAGAGATCGTGAACTGTCACTCTCTTGGCCTGTTCTTTCCTTACGTTTCCAGTGATGACCAAGCAGCCCAGCTGATCAATGATAAGTACATCAAGATGAGAAGGCGGCTGGCAAAACTTCTGCTGTAAGATCTGTAGGATGGGTTCCATCATTTTTGGGGTGTCCCTCAGTGCCACTGCAATGTGCCCTAGAGCACGAATTGTGTGGTCAGGAATCAAATGAGCTTCCCTGTTACAAAAAACAAAACAAACAAACAAGCAGAAAACCCCCAAAACCTACATGTAACACTTCAACAATTACCAAGACCTCCAAGCACGGTTACATGTCACGTAAGAAACAGTTCATATACTAAATCTAAACATCACTAACAACTTTAATATTGCCACTCTATATACCCATCTCTCCCAACATTAACATCAGAGATATACTTGCACAAGTTGGTTTTAAAAATAAAAAACAGAAAAGCCCCACAAACACACTATTCAAGGAACCCACACTAATCCATGAACAAACTACAGTGCAAAGAGGTAAAAGAGATCTGCAAAACATTAAGACATGAGACAGACCAGCTACTATAGGATCTCCCCTTGGAGGTTTCTTGGTTGGAGAATCTCTTAGAAATGAAGCAAGTTAAATGCTGCAAATGACAAGCTGTGTCTAGCCATAAAAGATAGCTGAAGCCTGAAGGATACAGCAGAGAGAGTATCACTCAATCCAGGACTTAAAAATGGCTAACACTCACCAAAGATTTGCTGATTCAATCAGATAAAAAATGAATCCATACCCTTCGGCATGAAAACAAGGGCTCAGCTCTACAAAGATTTGCATGGGAAGATCTCGACCCTGTATATGAGCCTACTAACCCCAGAGACAATTGCAAATTAACATTGCCCATGCTTAGAATAAGCTTCAGGTTCACTGAGTGAAGGAAAAATTGGTTTGATGACTAACAACTTACTTATCACTCTCTTGAGAGATGTACAGACGGTTAGATAAACTGGCAAGAAAGGCCTCAACAATCACTGAATCTATAGTCAAGCCAGCTTTCAAGCACCTGAAATAACAAGGAACAGAAAACTTGCTAGAACAGAGGAGGGGGGAAAAAAAAGGCATGACAAATATTTCAGTTTTTAGTAATGTAAATACACACCAGATATAAAGGAAAAATGTTTATACTGAAGTATAAGAACTGATTGCCTGGGAACGCTGCAGATGTATTTTTAAAAAAGTGAACTGAGTCTCTACTGCTGTTTTTTCCATCAACAATAAAGATGGGGATATGCAATTAAGGTAAATTCAGAATGCACTGCTTTAAAAACTTCATTCCCTTGTCTCTAGTCACCAACTATTTGTCTTCCCTCCAGCTCTCTGTAGCCGTCTAAAAGGAAAGAATAATCACTACATTGCCCACATTTGAGCATGTAACAATCCTCCTGTCACATGAGGCTCACTCAACACAATAATCTAAGTAGAAAACAAAAGCCCCACTGAGTATCAAAACGGTGACTAGCATGAATTATGTTTGTCAGAAACAAAACAATGAGACTGAATTGTTATTTTACAATTAGCACATAAACAGAAGCAAGAGATGTTTGAAGAAAAATGAAGTCACGATCAAAAAAGGCAAAAAGTCTTTATAGCATCACAGAGCAGCACCTTCTGAACGGCCACAACACTTTTCCGCTAGGGAAATGTATTCCATGGTACAAGTCTCTCTCTTACCTGCAGATGTTGTCTATGGCAATGTCACGCAGCTGCTCATACATAGATGGTTGACTTTTCTTGCCAGGCATCACATTTAGAGTAGACTCTGAATGCTCGTTGGTTACACTAATCTTGATGTCATTACCACCTACTAACAACACAGAGTTCGGAAATCAACACCATTTGAAATAGCTTTTTTCCGCCAAGATGCGCTCTGCACATAGGCAGAGAAATATCCAGTGAGTGCAAAACAGCCTCCTTACAGCTCAGACAGCTGAGCTGAAGAACTTTGGAAGCACATGGGCTGTCACTAGCTATGCAAGATATTGCTGCATTTACCTATTCCTAAACGTAGTCACCTTCTGTTCTCATTTTACCTGTTCTTCTTTAGCATTATGATACTTCTTTTGCATTAGCAAGTTATTTAAATTTAGCATTTTCTTTTTGGAAATCATAATTTGATATTCTAATTTAAAAAAAAAAAAAAATCACACAAAAAAACCTGCTAAATGCCACCAAGATGGTCATGGGGCTGGAGCACAGGACCTGCATGGAGAGTCTGAGGAACATGACCTCGTTCAGCCCGGAGAAGAGGCAGCTTTGGACTGACATAATGGCTGCCTTCCAAAGTATGAAGTAGGTTACTGAGAAGACAGAAGCAGGCTTCACAGGAAGATGAGACAGAGCAGCCTTAACTTGAAACAAGGAAGGGTCCATCTGGATACGTGATTAATATTTTTCCCAACTACGAGACTAATGATGCACTGGCTCAGGTTGTAGAATCTCTGTCCTTGCAGGTTTCTGAAGGCCCTAAGCAAACTGCTCTGAATTGAGTGCAGGAGGTTAACACACATAATGCAGCCTTCATTCTTGCAGTATCACACTACAGTTGTTAGTAATCTCATTGGGGACAAAGGTGGTTGGTTTCAGCAGAAGAGGCACAGCAATATTGCTGCTAGGATAAAATGTAGTTCTATATACCGCTTGCCCTTAGATCCTAACAGAATTTGATTTGCAATCATTCATCCTCTTCACCTCCAAAGAAAAAAAAATATTAAAAAAGAAAATAATATCACAAATGCATCTCCATTTCCCCCTACAACTGTATTACCACAAAATATCCCAAAGCATCAAAAAGCCATACAAGTTGGAAAACAATCACTAGCATATCCTTTGGAATATGGCCATTTTTTCCTTTACCTGTGTGATACTGGCTATGATACTTGTAAAGTTTCACAAGCACTGGGGACGGTATCACAAGAAAGTCTCTCAAGGACGGATTGACAGAATGAACCACAACAGGGAACCTCTCACACAAACGACCCAGCCCCTAAAAAAATAATTAAAAAAAGGAACATAGCCAACTGTAAGCTTGCAACTTCAGCTCAATACAAAAAAACCCCAAATGAACACGAACCATACATAGTTCTGCAAGATTCAGTTTTTAGCAGAACATTTAGACATTTCAAGTCTCAAATTCTTTTAGGTTATCCTAGAGTGCTGCATGCAAGTCAAGCCCTGCTGTTTTCTTCCTGGGTGGTTTCATAGGAATTACATAAAATGACCCGCACTCTCTAAAAATAAAGTTACTGGACAAGTTCCAACATTCAGAGAATCTTGATTATTTACTATGTGGCGGAAAACACCACATTTGTAAGACTATGAGTAAGTGCCCAATAAGATGACATAAAAATTAGAATAACCAAGCATTAGTCTTACAGCTCAGTGATCTGCCAGTACCAGTATTTTCACTGTTTACATAATGGACTAAGAAGCTAAGTATTTCGGAAATTAAATACTGGTTAAAAATCTTCACGAACATTATTCTTCAAGTAGTTGAGCTAAGAACATTTTGAAAGCACTACTCTACTGCAGTTCTAGTTTCCACACCAGAACTCTAAAATGCAAACATAGAAGACATTGATGTAAAGTAATACAAACAGCAGACAAAAAGTGTTCTAGCAACCTGTGAAACTCCCCAAACTCTTGCTCACTGATATAGTAACATCAAATATTGTAACAACAGACCTGCAAACAGCAAATCAGCAGTGGCAAGTGAGCAATGATGACTTTGCTTGAAGTTTTTGACTGCAGCTTCTCCGATAACTTGATGCACAGGTTTTCTGCACCTTAACCAAAAAATTAAACAGAAAAATTTATGTTTATCAGATTTGCTATTAGGCCGCACACAACTCAATGCTTACTGGAATTTCTGAAACAACACAGAAAACGTATCAGCTTCACTCTCCTCATATTACAATTCCTCAAAGAGGTTTAGTGCTTCTGCAAAAAACAGTTTTGGAAAAATAGTATCTGCACCAAACACCTCTGTCAAACACTATCATTGAAAGAATTACAGTACTTAAAGTTCATTTTGAGCATACCTCACATTTGACAGAAAATAAATATTGCAAGATCCAAAGGAAAAAATTCTTCACATATTCAGAGAATGTATAAGATTATACAAGAAATAAAATTGAGAAAAACCATTTTCTTTAAAAGAATAACTGAGAAACATTTAAGACACTACGAGCAATAACTAAAAACATAAAACAAACTAGAAAATAAACAGCTGCACGTAGTCAGCAATTATGCCACCTCTTGTAGATAAGCCAATAGGATGCTTCTGTTTCCATTTCTATGAGATGTCTAACTATGTAGCCAACTAATTTGATAATTTTTGATGAAAGTTTTACTCTTCTGTTCCAATAGCAAAGAGTATTCCATTGACATTTATTTCTCTGAGCATTATCTATTCTCAAAGAATTTACAAGTTTTTCTATAAGTTGGGAAAAGGAAAAAAAAAAAAAGAGACAAACATTCCATAGAGAGAAGAGCGTTCTTCACCTTGCTCATCTTTCACAGCCCACACCATGAGATCCACACAGGCAGCATTAGCCTGACAACGCAGTTTTAAAGGACTCAGTTCATTGTGCAGTCGATCCACATCATGAAGGATTTTCTGAAGTTCTGATTGACTGCTGTTGAATTGCTCTAGCACAAAATCATGGATTTCCTTCACAAATGAGTTGGGAAGGTCTAAAGAAATAAAAGGAAACAGCATACTAGAGTGATGGGAATCAGCGTATCAGAATGACAGCATACATAAAATTCATTGCTATGTTACAAATTTCATAAAGCTTATCCCCTACCTGTAAGATAAATTTCATAGCAAAGTCCACCAGTATGCAGACAACTGAAATGCATCTAAAAATCCTTTTATTGGTGCTCAAAATATTTTTTTTCTATTTCCATGGCACCTTTATCATATGGAAACATTCCAAAATACAAATTTTACAGCATACATGGAGTTCCAGGAAATAATAGAATAGTTTGGGTTGGAAGTGACCTTAAAGATCATCTTGTTTTCTGCCCCTCTGGGGAGGGACACCTCACACCAGACCAGGTTGCTCAAAGACCCATCCAGCCTGGCCCTGAACACCTCTAGGGATAGGGCAGCTACAGCTTCTCTGGGCAACCTGGACAAGGGCCTCACCACCCTCACAGTAAAGAATTTCTTCCTAAGATATAAATCTCCCCTTTCAGTTTAAAACTGTTCCCCCTCGTCCCATCGCTCCACTCCCTGATCAAGAATCCCTCCCCATCTTTCCTGTAGCCCCCTTTAGGGACTGGAAGGGGCTCAAAGGTCTCCCCGGAGCCTTCTCTTCTCTAGGCTGAACACCCCCAGCTCTCTCAGCCTGTCCTCACAGCAGAGGGGCTCCAGCCCTTGCGGCATTTCCATGGCCTCCTCTGGACCCACTCCAACAGCTCCATGTCCTTCTGATGTTGGTGGCCCCAGAGCTGGAGGCAGCACTGGAAGTGGGGTGGGGTGTGAGTGCGTGTCTCCCCAGAGCAGAGGAGAGTGTCAGATTTCCCCTCCTCACCCTGCTCGCCATGCTGTTGGGGATACAGCCCAGGATGCTGGCGGCTGTCTGGGCTGCCAGTGCATGTGGCCAGCTCATGGCCAGCTTTTCCCCACCCAGCATCCCCAAGTCCTTCTCGGCAGGGCTGCTCTCCTTCCCTTCATCCCCAGCCTGTGCTGACACTGGGGGTTGCCCTGACCCAGGTGCCATACGGGCCCATTTCTCAAGCTTGTCAAGATCCCACCTGGATGGATGTTCAAGCACTCAACACAATGCAACAATGCTTTTGATCCCAAACATAATGAAGGATAAATTAAAAAAAAAAAGATATGCAAATATTATACCTTTCATATAGTATAATGTGTCTCTCAGCATTTTAAATTGAGCAAGGTAAAGAGGGTCACTGAAAGTTTTATAATAGAGCTCTGTATTAGCACCCATCTGAAAGAGAAAAGAAGCAACCTGCTAGATTAAAAATTAAGTAGTTTCTATTGTATGGATAAACAAATCTTCTTATTCCAGTCACATAATTGTTCTCCTCCATAATATAAACAAGCATTTAAAACAGGTAGCAGAAGTAAGCTCACAGCTTTCCTCCTCTACTTCTATCAAAGTACAGCCATTCAGTCCATAAATAAGATTCAGTCACTCTTTCAATTTGAAGAGCAAATATATGTTCTAGCAGTGTTGTTTAAAAAAAAAAAAAAAAAAAAAAAAAAAAAGACAAGGCAGGATTCAAACTTAGCATTTTCTTGATATAGCAAAAAAAGAAAGTGAAGCTGCCTCCACTTAGACCTACATTTCAAATATGGCACTACTGGAAGGAAAGCTGGAGAGGAGAGCAACATCATCTTCCCACACAACTGAACACATACTCTTTTCAATAGAGCTTTATGCCCCCGAGGAGATGAGGCTGTCAGAAGTGCACCCAGGGAAGGGGAGAACAAGAGACCTATTGAAACAAACGTGCCACCTCTGAAAGTAGAGGTCTACAAACTGTAACACTATTAAACTTGTAGAAATTACACTTAAGAGAGCAGCTGTGATTTCCAAGCCAGAAAAAGAAAATAACCAACACATTTTATCTACATGAAAGAGATGTTACTGTAACACACAATAAAGACCTTAGTCTACAATAAACCAGTTTTGGGCAACCAATGCTGTTTAGTAGGATAATACAGCTAAAGTAAGAAAATGGTTCATTTTTAAAGATAATACTATTTCCTTCTGTGTTAGAGAAAAACATTCCCTCTTTATCCCCCTGTTTTACACAGTCCAAGGCTAGATTTAAACTACTGAATGAACAGTCCAAACAGGAAATTAGTATCATTTTGCAAAGAGAAAGCATACCTTACACAGGTAAAAGACTAATTTTCCAAGTAGTAATTATTAAGACAAAAAATGAGGTATTCAAGTCATTAGAAATGGCCTGAACGGCTCCAGTCATAGAAATTAAAAAATGAATTTTAAAACATACCTCTGCAACTTCAGCTACAACTACATCTAAGGTCTTTAGCAGAGAATCCCCAACAATCTGTTTTACCTATGGAGAAAATAAAAAATAAAAAAAGGATGTTTCCTGTTGATGACTCTAGATAGGACGACAACACAATTTTGCCCATGCACAGAAAATTCTTCAGGTTCATATGAGAGCTTTTTAGTAATACTACTGAAGTATTAGTATGTTAAATGCCATAAAAATAACATCACACAATGCTTGAGACACAAACATTGTCTGTTTATTTGCAATTCTAAAAGCTTAAACTGCATCTATTTCTAGCACGAATAGAATGCAGTCTCACTCCAGTCTTCCTAAGAACCCATCACATACCATGTTCAACAGCTGACGGAGCATTTCCAGTGGGATGTTAAACTCTTTATTGTTAATACCATTGAAGAGAGGAGAAACTGAAAAGCTGGAGCTGATTGTAGAGAAGTAATAATCAGGATCCAGTGCACTCCCATCAGGAAGATATGAACCTGATCAGAAATAAAAGTTTGGGGAGAGTGAGACTATGTAAACCTTGTTTAATGGTAATGTTTAGTTAGTACTAAAGAATTACTTCCAACACAGGTAGAGTCTTTAACTTGCGAGCTAT
The DNA here is from genome assembly GCA_003697955.1 of Calidris pygmaea. Classification (NCBI taxonomy): domain Eukaryota; kingdom Metazoa; phylum Chordata; class Aves; order Charadriiformes; family Scolopacidae; genus Calidris; species Calidris pygmaea. The sequence continues at coordinate 115,334 of QJSC01014800.1, read as the reverse complement.
CAAGAGGCGCATTTCAGCTAATCTACTGGTAAATCAAGACAGGAAACTGTGTTAAAAAATACATTTGTTCATTAGAAGTTTACAACCACAATGTAAGAATTAATTTCAATGACTTGTGCTCATGTCAGAGATACTGCTGACAAAAGTCTTTCCATGCTACTGATGTACATTTACCTGAAAATATTTGTAAATGCTATTTTGTTCAAAAGCATAGAGGTGCAAAGAACAGGTTAAGTCAAAACTATCTTGCAAGGTTTTCCCCTGTATTAGATGAAATGAACACATGGCACTGCTTTCATCTTAGAAGAGGCACCAATTCACTACTGCAATTTGAAGGCAAAGAGAAATCAAATTACTTTTCAGATTCAAAAACTTCTTAAGCATACTGCTTTTGGCACCATTTCCACTTTAGAAATTACACCTCCGCCTTTTTAAGGTACTCAGCTGCCTGTGCTAAAGTAATGTTCCTGTGACTAGTAGGCTTTCAAGCAACACTCTTTATTGACAATGACCAAAAAAAATGTTTTCAGTCCATTTTTCTAAACTGTTAACCTTGGCCAGAATAGAAACAAGGTCATTACTCATCTTTTTCAGCAAATAAGACTATCACAAACTATATTATTGGAAATAATACAAGGGCTGCCTGCATCTGAAATACCTGGTGGAAACTAGTATTGAAAATAAAATCCTGATTAGAATAATCCTAACTCTGCTAGAAACACAATTGAAATTATTCAATATTGGATATTAGGAAAAATTTCTTCATGGAAAGGGTTATCCAGCACTGGAATAGGCTGTCCAGGGAAGTGGTTGAGGCACCATCCCTGGAGGTGTTCAAAAGACGGGTTGACATGGTCCTCAGGAATATGGTTTAGTGGTGTGGTTTTTTGGTTTTGTGGTGTGTGGGTTTTTTGGGTTTGCTTTTTTGTTTGTTTGTGTTTTTTTTTTTTAATCAGAGTTAAGTTGATGGTTGGACTAGATGATCTTTAAGGTCCGTTCCAACCTAGACGATTCTATGATTCTATTCCAAAATTTTTGCAAAGTTATCCACTATCCACCTATAGTTTTACTGAAGACCATAAAATTGAAGAAGTATAGGTTAGTTAACAGGATAGACAGACAACAAATAGCTCTGCTACTTGGCAATTTAAGAATGACATTTGAATTTATTATTTGTAGTGACAGGACAAGGGGTAATGGTTTTTAATTGGAAGAGGGGAGATTTAGATTAGATACCAGAAAGAAATTCTTTACTGTGAGGGTGGTGAGGCACTAGAACAGGTTGCCCAGGGAAGTTGTGGAAGCCCCATCCCTGGAGAGGTTCAAGGCCAGGCTGGATGGGGCTTTGAGCAACCTGGTCTAGTGGGAGATGTCCCTGCCCAGGGCAAGGGGTGGCACTGTGGGGGCTTTAAGGTCCTTTCCAACCCAAACCATTCTAGGATTCTATGATTACCCTGCAATCCATGATGTGACTGAGGAACACAGATGCCTCTACAAATAATAATGTGACGGAAAAAGAAAAGTGATTTGGAACAAATTAAAGCTAGGGCTCGAGAGAGAAGAATGACCCAGAAACGGAGAATGCCCAAACTGTTAAAAACTTCAAAAGGCCAGACAAAACCTGAGATACCGAAACACCTCAGATGCAGAGCTAGTCCTCCATTCATGAAAGACTTTACTTTTAAGCCTTGCTTTGACATGGAACTTACAGCTACAGTTTTACCGCAACTCAGTGGTTAAGAGTTCATGAAAATTTTTCACATTTCTGCCTCTTATGATACAGTAATTAATACACATTAGTGAACACTCAATTTCAGTGTCTCCTTTATTATTTCTCACGTCAACAAATTACTAGGTGTTATGCAATGACCCATATCACGTTTACTTCAAATGGAGCAGTGCTTCTAGATTTATACAATGTGCCAACAAAAGTCTCAAAATTCCAGACCCTAGTCCAACAACATAGTTGTCTAGTGAAGCACAATATTAATGCTTGTTTCTCAAAGTTACTCAGCCTAATCCCCTGAAATATTTTTGGCCTAGTTGAATTAAGCTCTTCAGTACCAGGCATAGCCTAGCAGTAGAGAAATCACATCTCTCCCAGAAACCTGCCAGAAACAACTGAGCCTGGAAACCACTGGTGTTAATAACAACTTCCTGCTGTCTTTATACCTCAAAACTTTTCAGAATCCTAGCAGGCACGTGCCAGAGAATTACTATAAGAATTCTAGAGGGTAGAGAAAAGGGTCAAAATTCTTCAGGTTTTCAATTTTCTATAAAGAGCAACAAAATCCCCAAATCACACCCTGTTCCTTTGCAAAATAATTTACCTTCAAAGTAATGAATTGCAGATCCTCCAGGAGAGCTGGGAGGGGGAATTCCACGTTCAGGACTAACCTGAAACATCACACAAAAGCCGTAACTTAAAAACTACTTATAAAACATTGAAAAACCTTCCAGAGAATGGTTCGTTCACTTTATAATGAAACACAGCTTCAAGTAAAACTAACAAGAACTAACAAAAATGGGAAGTTAAAAAAGGCTAGTTCAGTGCTTTTGACTAAAGGGAAGCTATCGGAATGATGACTCCAGTGCTGTATGAAACCATGCTAATAACAATCCATCGTTTCAAAACCATTATATCTGAATCCATACTTCCCTAAGTCAACGAATATCGACATCTCTGGTGAAACCAGTGAGAGCTGATGTACCCTCAGTGCTTCAGAAAACTTCACCCATTAAGTGCCAGCTTCCCAAATTCACAGATATACAATACGATGTTTTTTCAAAGAATAACACAAGGAACAGGATTTGCCAATTGTTCCATGTAAAGACTTAGTACAGTTGTTAGTTTAACTGTCATTGATTATTCTATAGCTCAGAAACTATAAAATTATTTTGAAACTCAGCTGCAGAACCAAAATAAAATTTCTGTATCTGGTCAAGTAAGGTGTTAAGAGACTCTGTGCATATGTAGTGTTCTTAACTCCACCAAGACCACAAAATCATCTAAGCACTGACTCCAACACAGACCAAGTCATACAAACCTGTGAGATGCTAGACACGCTGCTAGCCTTTCTCTTTAGTGTTCCTTCTTGGCAAACTGTGAGTAAAGAACTGGGAAGAATTGATCTGAAATCATTAAAGGATCGTCGGCGAATTCCTTCAAGCTCTTCTGGAATTCTCAGGGAATGTGGGGGAATTTTTGGAAAAAGCTTAGAAAGGAGAGCCTCCTCTGAATTGCTGTAGCGACCAAAGGCTCGAGAAATTCCTATCAGGCAGGGTACTGCATACTTGCATAAATATTCTGGAAAAGAAAAACACACATAGTAGTATATTACCAATAATTTAGAACTTCTCTTCACAGTTTTGCTACCACTTTACTAAACTGTTTCAGCCTAATGTGCTTTGCAAAGACTTATTTGTGCGAGTAGAGGAACAACCATGAAGGTACCGCAAATTAATACACCCCTCTTGCTTCTGTATTTGCCAGTCAGCAACAAACAGAATATGTGCTAAGAGAAGTAAAAAGAAAAAGCTGCTCACTTTTCAGGAGTAATCTGGATAATTAGAAAACACAAGAGAAGTTCAGAGGACAGGAGTATAGCAGCAATATAAAGAGTTTTTTTTAATAGTACCTTTATCATGCATTTGCGGGGTCTGGCACATTCCCAAGAGGAACTGCATTACTTGTAGAATTGCATCCAAAATCTAAAGTAATCAAGACAGACATAAAAAAAACCTTTTGGTAATGAGATACTATTTTTGTATACTAGATCACTACAACACAAATGAAACTTGCAAATATTACTGTAAGCACCTCTGTAAACAAGATTTATTTCTAATGCTACATGACTAAAAAATTGTATGGCCCTTACACAGCTTCTTCTGTAAAGTCTGCAGTTAGCTGGTATTTACTAGCAGAATAAAATTGCAGCAGTCCTAATTTCAGTATCAAAACCTGAATTCTAAAACTCTGGGCTCAGCAAGTGACATCCTTTGACACCTGGAAGTAACAGCAGACTCACAAATATCTTCTAGGTACCCGATTATTAATCAACACAAGCAGAATAATGCAACAGTCCACATGCTAAAGCAATCAATCTTTTTGCAAGAAAGAAATCAGCTGTGGCATACTCATCTCTAGACATTTATCAGTACTGCAGCATTGGAGAACTGGGTACTGCATGAGCACAAACTTTAAACTCTACCTGCTCTCTGAGAGAGGGGTCCCTGTAAGCAACATCTGATAACAACGTTACCAAGCAGAAGCTGAAGTTTTCTGCAACAGGAAGCAAGCCTGCAAAGTAACAGACAGAAAATATACCACTTAAGCATTATTACATAAGTGATTCTCACATCATAAGGTTCTGAGACAGACTGTAGAAAAACACAGTATTACATACAGAATTTAGAAGTACACTCTAGCCATCATAATTTCAGCATAAATGTTTAAAGAATAATATCAATAATTAAAAACTCTTCCAAGCTTTCAAGTAGTTAAAAAAATATTATAATACCCCTTGTGAAAATAGTATTCTTATATTAAGATTTATTAAGGGAGCAAGAAATGAAGCAACAACCAAGTATCAAAGCTAAAAGCAGAGAAGACAAATCTCAGGTTCCACTCTCCTGCTCTAACTACTACACGATCTTCTCTAATTTAGTAACCAAACATACTGAGAATAGAATTATTTGAAAGCGCAATTTATCACAAAGCATTCCAGCAAGAAAGCTGGGAGCTATTCAACTTCCTCTTTGCTTCTAAAGAAAATGAAAGGCTGTTGAGTCAGGAGCTAAGAACCTAACAGGACCCATCACATTCCCTTGTGCCACGTCCTAAATAACCTCTGTTATCCCCATTTCCTGGCTGGCATTCCATACGAATGGAAAAAACCCCAAACATCACCTCTGCCTTTCCGTGCATTGCTTTCTTCTATCCATTGGACTTTGGGAAGACCCTTCAGCAGTCGGAGGAGGTAAGCAACCACATGATCTTTGTGCTGAAGAGGAAAATATTCTATTTAAAATGAAGAAGAAAAGCTAAACCATATAATCTCAAGGTATTTTAGAGATATGGAAAGACTACATATTAACCACACAGAACTCGCTTCTAGTAATTACTCCATGGGATTCTTGAATATTGTAAAATTGATTTCAACCCAGGCAAACTAAACAAATTCAGTGCTACAAATCCAATCTTTTCATTCTAAGCAACAGTTCATTCTCTGTAAAAGTTGGAGAAAAAATATCTAGAGCATTAATTTACGCCAAACAATTTATTAGTTTACAGCATGGTTGCAAAGTAACATAAGACAGCTCAAAATTCAGTGCCAGTCCCAATTCAGTACATGGGATCCATCCCATGGCACAATTCACTTCACACATCTGTGTAACACTTCAGCTTCCTAATGAGCAAATCAAAGAATAGCACTTTCCTTCCTCATAGGGTTGGGTTAATTAATACTAACCACTGGCTTTGAAAACATCATAAAAATGCTAAGAAATATGAATACAGCTGCCTTATTTAAACTTCATACTATAAAAAATGCAAAAAGGACAACAACAACATACATGCCAGCAATATTATGGTAAATAGATAGTAAATAGGAAATTCATGCTTGATGCAAACCCTAGCAACATTAAATGACTTAAAATGATGTCTAACAACTTTGGACCTAAGACTCAGTACATCCTTCCTGACCACTGCACGAAAGAGTGCCAGGCCCAAAGCTGGAAGAGAAGTGAACTAGCTTGTCCTAAACAGTCTGACAGCACATCAGGGAAGTTGGTGTATAACGCAGCCTATATGCACTCTTTGTCTTTTTATCCTGGCTGGTGCCAGCCATGAAAAGGCCTATTACAAACCTGATGTTCATGAGTATGTTGGAACATACTTGTCATTCAGAAGGATGTGGAGAAGAACACCTGATGACACACATGGTTTGAGCAAACCCTCCTGAATAGCCTTTCCTTTGTCTCCTTACACTATGATGACCAAAAAACAGGACAGCAGTTTGGCTGTGTCAGTGCCATGACTGCTGTCTTACCACACTCCTCAGTACCGTCCTTGTTTCCTTGAGCTCTCCCGCCTGCATCTATCTATTATCTCTGATCTTTTATTTTATTTCTTTGGATACTAAATACCAACTTTTCATTCACTGAACAACTACATTTGAACTAATCCAAAATCTTTCAAGTTAAACAGAGTTAGCCTAAATGGGAAAAATACCTGAAGGTCAGATTCAATTAGAAAGATTCCTAATGCAATAACAGCATCTCTGCGACGTTCATCTAACTGGAAAATCCCATGGAAATCCACTGGACACATGCAGAGGAGTTTTTGTACCTGAAAAACAGCAGAGCAACTGATCAGTGGAACAAGATCGGAAACGTCAAAAGAACCCAAGGGAACAATGGGACATGTCTTAAAATTGTCTGTCAAAAATCCACCAGTAGACTTCAGGAAAGCAATGCAAATAGCTGACAGCTTCTCTTCCACGGAGCAGAGCTTGCCATCATGTCTGTGCCCTAGAGCACACCAAGAAGCAGGCCTGGAGAACACTAATACAATTGCAAATATTTTCACAGCAGAGAAACAAGATGACAGGCTGTGACTGTCAAAACTCATTCAGACCTCCTGTGTCTGAAGGGGGCAGTAGTCTTTCCATTTCCTGGAAGACAGGCAGATGGCCACATTGCACTCTTTTAGTCATCAATCTTCATGAGAGCATTGAAGGGCTAGGAAAGAGTGATGCATGACAGATACTAGAAAAAGACAGAAAAATCTCAAGCAGATGTCAAACATTTTTACCACAACACAGGTCGATTTAAAAGGTTTTTTTCAACACTCGATCAAGCTGCTTGTTGTGGGGGGGGTGGTGGTGGTCACATTTCAAAAAAGTTTCTGAAACTTTTCAGAGCATCTCATTTACTGAGCTCATTCCTGCATCCCTGGTACAACAAAGACTTCCTTCCACTAATTAATTGGGCTTTTTGGATATGCAAGAAATATGTAGCAGGCATATATATTTACTCAATTCCTGCAAACAAAAACCACATGGATGGAGCTTTGGTTACAGCTACGCCAATGCCTTTCTCATACACACCACAGAACAATAAACTATTACCCAGCTGAGTATGACCTTTGCTCAAACATAACAGATTAAGTTGCCAGAACAATCATTTTCCCACTACTTACCTACTGTTTCACTCCATATACAGCAACCACACATCTAAATAAACTACCAAATCTCCCAAATGCTTAGTTTTCCTATGAAACTGTTAAGAAAGGGAAAATGCAAGAAGCATATTGTCTTTCTGTAAGTCTCCTTGTTAATAAATATTGCCTAAAAAGGACTGCTTATAAACACGTACGTTTAAATGACCTATGTTTGCATGTCAAGTTACTTCCTATTTAGATAACTCTGTAAACACCCCGCCTTGAAAATTCTAAACCAAGAAACTATTTCCCTAGAGAATTAGAATTTACTAGATGCTCACTGGAATTTAAGATTCTGGTCCTTAAACTGCCAGGCCTCATAATTACAGGACCTGAATACAATACAAATAATCCTCTTGCTTCAACATAAAAGACAGCAGAGGAAATATGATTCTGATGTATGTGTCTCACGTCAAGTTAACATTCACAATAACACATGTGAATGAACCCCTGTCATGGTTTGGGCTGGACTGGCCACTGAAACTCAAAAACTCAAACCAGGACAACTGCTAATATCACTTAACTCCTACTGTAGTCTGTCAAACAAACAAACAAAAACAAACAAAACCCACAAACCCAAAACAAACAAACAAAATATACCTCAGGATATTAGTGAGCCTACAGTAAGGTTAAAAAAAATTATTCACTGTTGGTTGTCAGACCAACGGTAGTTTTCCAGAACAAGAACTAAGAAAAGGAGTCTGCAAAAGCTGGCCAGAAACAAGCCATGCACTGTAATTTTCCTCAGCACAGAGCCGTGCTTCTCAACTATTTAGTTCTCTTTCTTTCATTATTGCATGAGCAATTCAGAAGTTCAGTCCCTTTGTGCCCAAAGAAGCCACCTCGGCAACACCGGGCTGCCCACCTCCCCTCGGCTGCCCTCCCCTCCCCACCACCCAGACGAACCCCCCGCTTCGGTTTTGCATCCAGCAGAGGTTTACTTCAACACGGCAGGTTTTACCTTGCTCACGCATCGCTTGGATTTAACCAGATGCGCGGAGTAAAGCATGCAGCCCTAATTAGGCTGAGACTAATGACGCCTCCAAGACCTTGTTTACACACGCCCCTGGGACGCCCCGCCGCCGTGAGAGCCCACGTTCCTGAAGCTGCTCCGCGGCCACCACGGTACCCTCGGGTCGCGACGGGCCGGGCGGGCGTCTGGCGGGCCCGACAGCCCCCGTCTCACGGCCGCGGGACTGCCACGCCCGCGGAGCAGGGCGGCATCCCCCGGGCGCGGGCGGACACAGCGCGGACACAACCCCGCGGGGCCGCGGCAAAAACCCCCACTTCCCACGCACGACAGGCTCGAGCGAGGCGGCCCAGACATCCCTCCCCCCACAGAAGGCCGCGACCTGCCCCTTCTGCTCCCAGGCGGCGGGGACACTCTCCGCAGACAGGGCCCCAGCCCCGCCGCCGCACCCACGACCCCAACCGTTCCGCGCAGACCGCGCTCGCGTGAAGCGTGACACCCCTCGCCCCACGCACACGCGACTCCCATGCGTGACGCCCCCGGCGCCCCTGCGGCCCCTCACCTTCTCCAGCGGCGCCGGGCTCTGCACCGCCAGAGACCGCGCCAGCGACAGCACCGTGTTGAAGTAGAAGCCGCGCGTGGTGCCCGCGCTGCTCCCACGCCCTACGCCCACCGAGGGACCCGCTGCCGCCACTGCCGCCGCAGGGGTGGTGGCCGCTGCCGCCGCCGTGGCTGCAGCTGCCGCCGCCGCCGCAACGGCCGCGGCCGCCATCTTGTGCGGCACTACAGGGGGCCACTCGCGCCGGCCGGCCTACCCTCTCGCGAGACTGCCGCCTCCCAGAGCACCAATCGCGCCACAAGGATGGCAGCGCCCGCAGCAGCTTCACGGCTCCTCCCCTTCCTGCCGTGCCGCCCGCCCCTCAGGCCCGCTCGACAAGCGGCCGCGCCCAGGCTGTCACCCCCGCTCCCATCGTCCCCCCCGCGGTGGTCCCGCCCAGCAGCCGCTTCTCTTCAACGCCGTCCGGTGCTTCTGCCCGGCACGCAGCGGCCGCGGCCTGTGGGCGGAAGGAACGTAGCAGAGCGGGCGGTGGTAGAAGCCAAGGCCTGAGGCAGGGTCTCGGCGGCGAGCAGCGGGGCAGGCCCGGCCCGGCCCGGCCATCGTGAGGACCGAGGGCCAAGGACGCTGCCTTCCTGAGGCCCTCACTGTGGCCGCTTCCTCCGCCAGCCATGTCGGCCTTCCCGAGGAGCTATAACCCCTTCGCTGAGGAAGAGGAGGAAGAGACGACGGCCGTGAGCGGTGGGGAGACGGGCGGCGGCGGTCGGCAGCTGTACCTGCAGCAGGAGGTGCTGCGCCGCTCCGCCGCCGCCGCCGACAGCACCGCCCGATCCCTCTCGCTCCTCTACGAGTCGGAGCGGGTCGGGGTGGCCGCCTCCGAGGTGGGTCGGCGCGGGGGGTGGACGGCGGGGTGCTGCTGAGGCCTCTTTAGCTGGAGCCGCCTGCGGAGGGGCTGGTTTGCCTTTCTTCCTCCCGAAAGTCTCTCGAAACAGCTTTTTTTTAGATTTATTGTTTCAGAGACAAAGTATCCCTCTCTGTTATTGTGGACTGATTTTCTAGGTGGTTTGGTTTTTGAAGAAAAGATCGCAGTTAGACGCTCTCTGTCTATATAATACTGAGAGTGGGACTTGGCTGTGTTTTCAGCGGCGTCTAACCGTTACTAAGTCATTAATGGCATTTATACCTATTTTTGTCTGACTAAAAAGTTTTCAGCAGTTCTTTTGATTAAATGAAGAGCCCGCCCTGTTGTTTGTCATCTGCTTGCTTCATGCTGATTAATTATTTCCTTCATTCTTCTGGCCTTGTTTCAGAGTAGAGTTTATACTCGGAGACATGGCTCAAAGCTTTTGTCTGTTGTGTCATCTGCTAATGGGGTGTTTCCTTGAGTGTTAGTGGCATGATTGACGCAGTCACCTCAAAAGCATCCTGAGCTGGAGGAGAGGCTTCTGTTGAAGGGGTGTCGCAGTCGCACTTCCGCAGACTCGAGGCCTCGGGATTTGTTTGTCCAGAAATGCACAAATGAGGAATTAAGAACCAAGAATTTAGACTTAATCCAGGGTTTGGGATAAAACTGGAATTGCATGTGTCAGCTGCTTTATTGGGGGGGGGAAGAGTATACAATTAGGATTCCCCAAAGTTTAGAGAGAATATGAACACAAGTTCTTCGTTTTGCACTAGTGTTAGCTGCAGGCAATTTTCCTGACAGAATTAATCTTTGGATTACTTTGGAATTGTGTTTGTGCTGCTGAATTAGAAAATAACTTAATCGTATGTATCAAAATTTCTAAATCCTGCAGTGTTAGTACTGGCTAAAAGATTATTTTTACAGTATGAAATTTTTTTATTATTATTATTTCCTTTGGTTATTCTGTTTCTAAATTATCAGGAACATTCCAGTAATGTGAAAACAGTATCCCTTCCTCACGAAGGTGCCATTTACAACTAGAAATAGTTCTGCTTGCTCATTTCTCTTCCATAAACTTCTGCATTTCCACTACATCGCCCATCTGGTGCCATGCTTACTCTAACAAGAAGAGGTACAAATGTCAACCTGACCATCAAAAGACCAATACAGAAAGTTCCCGGATGCTGTTTGTAGGTGTCAGGAACCTTGCATTGCATAGTGGTCAGGATTTTATAGCTGCTAATTACTGTGGCTGACTAGCAACTCTTGATTGAAATGCCCTGGTGGAAGAGGTGTGAGTGAAAAATCTGTATGCCTACATAGCTGAAGGAACTCTGTTATTTCTCTTCAGACTGTCAGGTGTTTGATGTTTCAATTCATCTTGGCTTTACTAGCTTGTCTTTTTCTGTCGATATCTGTTAGGAGCTTGTACGCCAAGGGGAGGCCCTGAAGCGCACAGAACACATGGTGGATAAAATGGACCAGGACTTGAAGACCAGTCAAAGGCACATAAATAGCATTAAAAGCGTTTGGGGGGGCTTGGTAAACTACTTCAAAGCCAAACCTCCAGAGAGCAAGCCAGAGCAAAATGGAACCTCTGAATATTATACTAACAGTAGGTAAGTAAAATAAATGTTTTACTTGGCACTTATCTCCCACAGCATCTCTGAAAATGTCATCAGAAAATCAGAACTCAAAAGATCTGTTGATTCTGTCATGTAAACTCCTGAGATGGTGTCTAGCTCCCTTCTCCCTTTAACTCTGAGAAAAATACTTTTATTTATATTTGAGGTAGTAAGAATAACTTTGTATTTGTGGGAAACTAATTCCAACAATTACATAAAATCACACAATTAATTTTTCAGAATCTTCTGAATTACCATGCTTGCTTCAGTTTTATCAGGAAATCATGATTTGTACTACAGACATGCTTCCAGCTAAATACTGTGTGTATTTCTCTAGCTTCTATTCAAAGCTATAGATAAAAATTAATTGCTATGGAATTACTGTGTCTTACAGTACTTGTCTCTCTTAAGCTGAGAAATTTATGTAAAGCCTGGAAATGTTGCATGGATTGATTTCTTCTTTCCTATCCCTCTCCATCCTCCACTAGAGGAAAGGAATAGGTTGCCTCCAAGACGGAGGATGCGGTTTTAGTTTTGATACCAAAGTTTCCATATGCTGTTTTCAGCACTAAAGCAACCAGCTCTGCTTTCACTGAAGACAAATGCTAATAGTTCATTTTAAAGGAACATTTTGGACCAGGTCTAACAAATTTCGTCATCTGCTATAAATTTGACACCTGTTCTTGTTTAACAGACTCAGAATGAGGCCTGTGGTCCATAGGAATGTTTTTATTCTCTTTATTACTAGATTAAAAGAAGCAATGATGTCTAGTAAAGAACAAGAGTCAAAATACCAGGAGAGTCATCCAAATTTAAGGAAGCTGGATAATTCAGGTTTGTTAACTTTATTTTACGCTGATTGTCTGTCTGTGGGGCTAACTTGCACAGTGGTGAAGGCAGAGACCCTTCAGCCTGCCTAACATTTGGAGATTTGTATCCCAGCCTTCATGGCTTTGAATTCTAGGGAATTGTTTCCCCTAAAACTGTTTATACCTCTTCGGAAGACGTGAAATGTTTTTACTTGGATACAGATCTTATTTAGCCATTCCTGTGAGGGTTTTATGTTATATCCACTAAACACTTTGAAAGCATCCAGTGCTTATGTTTGCACAGAGGAGACTTTAGCCAAGAACCCACACAGTGTGCGGGTAGCCTTGTCTTACGTTTTCCAAAGTATTAACTTACACTTTCAGAGGTTCTTTTTAACCATCATTTGTCATAGTTTTTAGATTTCTTTGTTATTGCAAATGTGGAGTATAACCATTCATACGGAAGTCATTACTTGATTCATGCAAGGAAGCGTGCAGGGTTTGGTCTTGTTCCCCATTCTCACATTGCCTTAACTTCTGTGGTGACTTTTATGTACAAAGTAACTGTTCCTTCTTAAAGTGTCCTTAAATTATGTAGTTTAGTAGGAGTGAGAAAGCAGCAAGGTATCTTTATAGTTGTAGTTTGGCAAGTGAAGAAATGCTTTTTGGTAATCTTGATCTCCATTCCACTCCACCTAATATTAAAAATCTGTCCAATAGAGGGCAGAAATACTCTCTAGTGGCCTGCCCTGGGGAATCAGTAACTGCTGGTATAAGTTATGAACTGACCTGCTTTGGTGGTTGGGTGGCTGTTTTGGTTTTTTTCTTTTTTTCTTTTAACTACTAAGTAGAACTACAAAAGGCAGCCCAGAAGAGAGTAATTGTAGCTTAATTAACTGTTCATCTTGAGGTATGTCCTATAGATAGGGATGTTGAACTATTTTTGATACTCCTGCTAACAGGTTATGTGATTACATGGCAGCTGTGGTCAGACTAATTTTTAATAGCACTTCTAAATTATTACTCTTCTTCCTAGCTTTTTTATTATAAAATATTCTGTATTTTATACTCTTGACAGACAGTGATTTCAACAAAGCAGATTTAGTTTCTTCAGTGCAAAGGGATTCCTATCCAAAGAACCAGCACCTGCGAGCTTACCAAAAGAAAATTGATACCAACTTAGGTGAGTGAGAAAATTGAAGCTGTTTGATGTAATACCGTTTTTGATTTTTGGTTCTTAAGCTGGAGAAAATTACTAAGTACTGTATTGCCAACAAACACTTTTTCATGTAGTTCACATGTGACATTTGATAATAAAAAATCATTTGCTTGTATTCTGTATTTCAAAGGTATCTACATGGCAGAATCCCAAGTTTGATTGAAACATGTGGTAGAACGCTGTGGAATGTCTGTGTGTCAACTGCTTGCAAATATTAATAACAAATCTGAGTTAGAAATGCATTTCATGTGAAACCAGCTAGAAGCAAGCAGGCTAGGATGCCTGGAATAGTACTAAATCTACTGTGGAAACTGATATACTACTGGCATCAATACTTCAACTCTTCTGTAACACCCTCGTGCTTGTTACAGTTGCTCCAACTGTCCCTGAGCAAAGAGACTGGGGGAAAAAAAACCTAGACCAAAAGCACAAATGCTCTTAGATCACATATTGACAACAAGAAAAACACTGTTACCAAATGCAAATATGCTAGCAAATCTCTGCCACTTGAATGAGGAAATGGTGCTGAGTTAATCCCATAACACTTGCACTCAGGATATGAAAATGTTTCTTTGAATCTTCCTGTAAATTGAGTGGAGTATCGCTGGACAAGCAGACTTACTTAACAGTTCTGAAAGGTCTTATTAAGCAGGTACTAGTTAATGTAAATCAGGAAATAGTGCTTCACGTTGACATCCAGATTATACCAGTATGGATACTTACTACCTCTTTTTCTAAAGCTTACCCCTTACATTGAAAGATGTGTTCAGCTTACCTAACTGACAGTTAAACTCACAGATTAAATTGTACATCAGTTTGGATCCAAAGAATTTACAACTCTGTGTAGCTTTTGAAATAAACATGTTTTGCAGAAAATATAAGAATCAAAAGGCACTAAATATATAATTTGTGAATTTGCAGCATTTCTTTTATTACTTCCCCAAACCACTCGGCTGACTTTCTCTTCCTTTGTTCTGTAGCATATATGCAAAGTGCCTTTTTGCTTACATGTGTCACTGTTTAGCTGACCTGGAAAGAAATTGGAGAGAAATCAGAAAGGAATAGATCAAAGAGAAATAGTCAAGCATAAGAGTTGGGGGAAGCACACTTGTTCTGCTCCCAAGCCATGTAAAACTTACTAGCCTCAGAAGTATTTATACCGATCAATCATGCAATAAAACTGTTTCCTCGTAGCCAAATTAGAAAATCTGGAAATGAGATTATTCCATCTATGTTAAATAATTCACTGCTTAAATCTTCAGTGTATTGACAATATCTGCATGAAGTTTAAAGCAAAACAATTGAGGTAGTGAGCCTATTGTGTATAGGGACATGAGAAAAGATTTACCCAATTTTCTATAAAACATGTTTAAAAAAAAGGTTAAAACTACATTACAGGGAATGTCATTTTATAAGGATCCAATTTGGTTTTAAGCATTTGTAGTTAACTTGTAATGGAAAAAAAGAAGTGATTATTTCTGGTAGCAATGCAGTAGAAGTGTTAAAATATCAGTGTTTCCACTGTTTGAGAAGAGCACTCAGACTTAAGTAGTTGTAACTAACATTTTTCTAATATTCTAAGAGGGAATCCTGATAGTGTCTGATTAAACAATATGCTTTATACTGCTTTTGTTCCTTATGGTCCCTCTCTTCATTGACAGATGAGATGTCTTCTGGGTTGAGTCGCTTGAAAAACCTAGCTCTTGGTCTACAAACAGAAATAGACGAGCAAGATGATATGCTGGATCGCCTAACAAAAAAAGTAGAGACACTGGACATCAATATTAAAAGCACTGATAAAAAAGTCCGACAACTTTAAAGAATTTTTAGAAATTTTTTTGTCCTGCGTCAATTCTTCTTGGATACCTTATCTCAACTATTCTCTTAAAAAAAAAAAAAAAAATCTTGGACAGTATCTGTTTCTCTTTTTTCTGTTATGTTATCAATTTTGTTGTCGTTAAAATTGCATAATCTTAAATGCAGCATAATACCTTAAATTCCTTCTTACAGTACATGGGAAAAGTGCACGTTGAGTGAAATCCCTCAGCGCTTGGTAAGTGCTTTTGTGCTGGGTACCCTGCTCAATTGTATAACTGTGTGTCATGTGTGTGCAGGAATTCACCATCTACAAAGCTTCAGTGTCCTTGGCCCAGGAGCTGTGATGAGAAAAGTAACGATGTTTTGCCTCTGCTTTGGAGAGGGGGCGAGGGAACAGAATGTGCTGCTTTGTTTAGAACAAATGTCTCTAATTCTGTTTACCTAAAGCTATTTTAAATTTAAAAAAAAGAAATGCTGAATTTCAGCTGTAAAAATAATTCAAAGTGACTGTTCTCTGGCATTTCTGGGCTTAAGGAACGAACTGTTCTGTGGAAGTTGTAAAGTATCACAGATGTCATGCAGTAATGATAATATTCTGTGCGTGTTCCCTTTCCTACGATGACTTTTGCCAAATGGTGGAACCATGAACTGTGGTTCTGAAGTTTGGGTCAGTAAATGCTATCACCTTTATTTTCAGTAAAGATCTCTAAGGGCATCTTATGTTCTGCAAGAAATACTGATTGACAGTGACTGAAAAAGCTTGGGTAACAAAATCAGGATTTAAGCATGTGCTCTTAAAGATTCTTTTGTAGAAATTGTCACCATCTGTTGTTTTTATTGTCTGCTCTTTCTCAGCTTATTCAGTTAGGTGGTTATTTGAAAAATAGCTCCCATGTAATGGTCTTATATTGCACAGATTATATAAAGATCATTCTTTATTGTAACATTTCAAATGTGGTTAACAATTGAGCAGATGCTGTGTTTTCCTAGGTAATATGACTGTTTTTAAGAAACTCAGCGATGGTTCACATATTTCTGCATTGGCTTAGCAGATATGAAAAGTTCCTGCAAATGAAGAGAAGCTCAGAAACATTTTTGAGTCTTCCAGATACGAGTTGAGCCTTCCAATTTGTTTTATTCTGTTGTAGGTATCACTGTAGATAAAATAATTCAGTTCCAGCCTGAAGACATTACAATGAGAACTTGCTGTCTGTCTTGGAAACAAGTAAGTTATTTCAGTTTGGAGGGATCAAGGGACCTGTGTCAGTGTTGCAACAATCACTGTCACAAATAACAGCAAGTGCCTAAAAAGAGTTACATTTTTGAGCTGATGCCACATTATCTTATGAATGAAAGGAAGACCTTGGTGTTTAGGTCTGTCAAGCTTGTATCGTTCATGAACATCACATTCATGCCCTCCCCTTTTTTTCCAAGGGATTTGCTATCTTGAGTTTACTTGCTACAAAGTCCACCGAATTGTTAAGGAGGTAAAAGAAAACTTGAACCTTTCCTCTTTAACTGTGTCTCCTGAAAGTTCACGTGTAGAAAAATAAATCACTAAAAAATCTATGCATCTTGGACGTAGTATTATAGAGAAAAAATATTTCTGGGATTAGTACTGAAGTAGAATTAGATTTAAGGTGAGCCTTTGTTTCCCCTTATGTGACTTAGCCTTTGTTTCCCCTTTTGTTGGGATGTCATTGATTTCAGTTCCTAAAAAAAGTGTTTTGCAGGGACATAAAACTTCAAGAGCTATTGAGTACCTTTAATTGCTTTTTAATCTTCAGTTTGTGTCACTTATGCTCATTTAGAACCATAAGAGCCTTATTAATATCAGTGTATCCTCCTAATATCAATGTATTATCTTTTTGGGTATATACCGTGACTAATTCTCTCTTACTGTTAGAATATTTATGAATGATATGATTTGATGTCTCAAGGTGGCTGATACATTTATTTATTAAATGATACAATCATTAGTTTTCAAAGTGTTAAGTACCTCAATGAAGGAAAATTGAAATTTTAATTATACCATGTTTAGTTTCTTATTTGACTTTCTCCTTTTAATAAAAAGGGTGAAAAGGCTTGTATTTTTTTCTATCCCAATGCTGGCTAACAGAAACACTTTCGTCTTAGGATGTATAAATTCTCTCCAGAATACCAAAATTGCATAGTAATTAATAACACTTCTTTTAGTTGGAAGTCTTCTTTTACCTCTATGCAACTATTTCACAACTAAATTTTTTCCAAAGTAAGGCTCTGGTAATTAGGATGTGTGCTCAGGCTTTCTCCACTAACTTATGGCTAATGGAGGAAAATTTAGCTGGAAGATCTAATTGTGTGATATGTAATAAGAAATGTGAAGCTTGAATGTGAACAAAAATTTTTGTTGGCTTAAGCATGAAGTCTGTTGCCTTTCTGATGTAAGCTATTCCATTTATTTTTTTAGCCTAAACTATTTCACAAAGCAAACTTAAGTTTTTGGTTGACTGTTTAGTTATATTAGCCTAATGGAAAGTTTACCGCATCCTGAATATCTTTGATGCCTTTAAAAACACAGGCAGGGAAGGGGAATTTAAAAAAAAATAAATCACTGTTTCTGCTTTGAGAACCTCGTGATTCAGGCAGACTAGAAAACCAGGATCTCAGCCATGTGGAAGTTATACGGAGGTCTGACTTCTTATCTTTTCTAACAGTGCTGTTCACTGTCTCAGTAACATACGTCTTTGTTTGCATAGACTTTCCTGCTCTATGTATTATTTTTGGTTTGGTTTTTTTAATGGCCTTGTTTTAAAGGATTATTTCCCACATTGGATTTCTTGGGGGTGGAGGGAGGGGAGAAGATCATGCATGGGTATGAATGAATTTCTGCTACAAACTGAATTCCATTTCTCAGCTTTCATACAGATGCTTTATACTGATAACTTAAGTCCAATTGACATAAGGACACAACATGATTTTGTAAGTGGTGAAATTTTTTTGCGTGTTAGGATAACTTTCCATCCCGCAGAAAGGGGAAATTTAAAGGCAAAAAAAAAACCACACATGATTTTTGCCTTTCCAGGAAATGTCATTTTGTACGTGTTATGAAAGACTTACTTCAGTAGCTTTTCTTACTATGTCCTGAGCTAGAGTTTTATTTCTTCTTTGAAACTGGTGAAAAACTTACCTTATGCAGGGTGTAGGACTTTCAGAAGAAATGTAATTTAGACTCAAGCACTATTTTGATAAGTTAAATCATTTTGCATAAATACTCATGTTGGCATAGAAATTGGTGTCCTTGCAGCAAAATAGCTCTAGTTAACTAATTTTATTCCTGTTGGCTTGAATAGAAGTTTAATTAAAAAAAAAGTTCTCTTTCTAGAAGGTGATTTTCTTGCTTCTCAAAAAGTTTGCTAATAAATTTTGAAGAAGTTTTAAACACTGGGAAATAGCACACCCTTCATAACATAGATATGAGAAGGCATACTCTAAAAGCAGCAAGGGAAAAAACAAAAGTGGGAATAACCAGTATCTGATTACTAGATTCCTAGGTGTACTTGATTTTTAAATTTCCTGAGCATTGAATTAAATATTTGTAACAAATGATGCATAGCTGGATTTTAGGCTGTACTGCAAAGATTTGTTGCTGTGCTGAACTCTCTTGGCTTACTGAAATTGTTGGGACACTATATGGTGTCAGGGATTTTTTTTAATGTGTGAAATTTATCTGAAATATTTTGCTGCCTCATAGTTTTTGTGAAGTGTGATGTAACTTGTTATATCGTGAAGTAGAATATACTTTCCGACCACTCTGCCTTCTGAACAAACAGATTTTTGTAGGCATTTTTATAAGCATAACACATGGAGGTTATGTGTTAATTTTGAATTTGAAATATATGGGACTTAATTTTCAAAATCACAGGTAGCGATTATCTTTGTCTATGGCTTTTTAAATGGTACTTTAATTGTGTGCCACTCTGGTATAACATTTTTTTTATACAAGTCAAATGGAAATATCTATCTCTTATTTAAATACTAAACTGGACTATAGTTCAGAAGTTTAGGAGATTGAATTAAATGAATGTTGAATGGCAAGACGGTCAATAAAGGTGCTTATTGTTAATGGAGAGTTTTTACAGTTATTTCCCAAAATTCTTTGACTGAAATTTCATTGACACATCTTTCCCTTAACATGATCTGTTTAAATGCTGGACCTACTCTGTACAGTTTGTGCCAGAATGGAAATAATTTTGCAGCTGGTATGTTTTGTTTTCTGAGAATAAAAAGAGGGTATTGCATTTCTACTTGGTCCTGAGAGGAATGCAAACAGGCATATATTTTTGCAAAAGTCTTAACGTGATGATAAAATAATTCAAGATGTGTCTTGAAAAGTAATCTTGCCATAGTGCTTGCTGTTATCAGGAATAGCATGAACGGGATGCATGCGTGAACAAAGCAGGTGGAACAGGAGTAAGGCAAAGAAAAAATGTACTGTCTTGAAAACCTAAACCCAACAGGTCTGTAATATTCCTGTGTGGACCAAAGCTGGTGCTGGAGAAAACTTCAGAATGTCCTGACCTTCATTAGGTTCTTATCTGTGTATGAAGGGAGAAACTTGGCTTCTGAAAATATTGTGGTAGTAGGGTATGATTTTGTTTGATACCATAAAGCAGAGATTCAGAAGTGCTATTACAAAAGCTCTGGAGAGGGAAAGTAAATGTGCTAGAGACAGAGTGACAGTTTTTTTTTAAGATGCAGATAACTTGTTTTGCTGCCTTTGTGCTAAGAGTTCTTTAACAAATGGGAATTGAGAGCTCTTCCATCTCTGCACTTTATTGTTGCATATAGAAAAATCAAAGTAGTGTGAAGAGCATGGTGAAATTTGGCAGAGAATGGAGCAGTGTGGTAGATCATGGATCTCTGCTGCGAATATCCTGAGCTTGCTCTGCTTTGTGTGGTGAATTGGTTTATAAGTCTTAGAAGGGCAAGTATTTCCCACTAATCTGTTTATGGCTGGTTGGGTACTTCAGCTCTTTTGTGTTTTCTCAAGGATTTCCGTGACACAATTCAGTCACTGTTTTTCAGGGAAATAAGAGGGAAAGGGAGGTAAAAGTTGCTCGTGCGAGTACGTAAAACCAGGCAGAGCGAGACCCTGTGCTTCTGCTGCCTTTCTCCCTTTTCCCTGCTTCTGAAGGAGGTTTGGTTTTAGGAGGGAGTTCTACAATTTTCACTTTGTTTTGGTAGGTGGATGATTGGTTTCTTTGCTTCCAAATATATTATGTGTTCCTGAAATGGTAAAATATGAAGAACCACTGCACTGGGGCCAGAACTGAAGGCTGCGTAGGGCTCACTTGAAAGAAAACAGGGAGTTGCCCCCAGAGTAAAGGGACTGCTGAATCAGGAAGTTCCCTGAATGCCAGGCAGGGTTTTCTAAATACGGTGACTTAGGAGCCTTGCCTCAGCTATAAAAAGTCTAGATGGATTGTGACTTTGCTGTTGGTGAGGCAGAACCTTCTAGCTGTGGATATTTTGGGGAAAACAATGGACCTCCTTGGCATCTTCTTTTTAGATGATCTTTTTTTTCCCCCTCCACATTAATTGTAAATCTGTTCTTTCTATTAATGGATAGCAGTCATTTGCCAACAGTGAGCTCCGCCTGCAGATCAGCATTCTGAAGAGCGGCTAGAATTTGTTCTAGGAGAATTTGTTTTAGCCTTTGCTTTCTTATGTGACATTTTGTAACCTTACTATTTACACCATAGTGCTGGATTTGTTAGCTGCCTCTCTGACTAGACTTCAATCAAAGGAGGAAGGAACATCCTGTCATCAAGAGAACCAGTAGGCAGAGCTGCAAACAGAATGGCCAATCCAGACATATTCCTCAGCAATTTCATGTGCCATCCAAGTAATGCATTCACTATTGAAATTATTGAAATGTGTGTGATTTAATAATTTTCTGGCACACTGATTCCCAAACGTGGGAGGAAAAATGGAGAAGGATTTTTTTCCATCTCTGGGTGTCTGTTTTATTGCCTGAATCTCTGACCGTTTTGAATGTTTCTTTTTTTGTTGTTGAATTGCATTTCAACTGCTTGTCCAGTGCAGCATCTGAGAAAGATGGTGTGGTTGGACACCTGCATCCTTGCAGCTGAAGGTGGTGGGAAGGAAGCTTGTTCTTAGGAATCTGATGTACCTGACTGCTGTAGCATTTCTAGCTTTGAATTTCTGGAGCTGTTTCCCTTTCTGCAATCTCCATATGCTAAATAAACACTTTCTTCAATTGCCAGCTTTACTAATCAGTGTTTGAAATGCGGTATTGAGGCCTTATTCCCCCCTCAGGCTCACACGCAGTGTACTGAGGTTACAGGCGCATCACGCCAGGAGCTGGAAGGCTTCACCGTGCCCCATCCAGGTACAAAAACGAGCAGAACCAAGGCAGCTCCTCACCAGGGGACACAGCAGCATGTTGCTGGTTTCCGTGTGTCACTGCACACCAGCCATTTGTGGCAATGGCAGAGCAGTGGGGTTTGGGTGCATCAGAAGGCAAGAAGCTAGAGCCTTAATTCAAGAACGTATGTACTTAAGAAACAGGCTCATATTTGTGTTGTGGGTCACATTAAAACCATTAAACTTCCTTGTGTCTCTGCAGTTAGGCACATGCAGATGTATTGCTCAGTCAGTTTGGCTGAGTTAATGATCTGTGTGAATCCCCAGGGAATGTCTCTGCTTCCCCAGGTGTCTCAAGTGCCAGGGTTATGGAGTCAATTCCTGTAAGAACAATTTTCATCTAGTATTTCAGAGAATCATTAATTCTGACTTACCCTTGGGTTAGTGATAAATAATGGCATTAGATAACATTTGAAGAGACATTTTTTAAGTCTCTACAACCTTGTTACATATCTGCCCACAAGTACTTAAAATGAGCAGTCTTAAGGAAGAGAACTTTTGATGCCAGTCTCAAACGCTCTGTTGCGTAATTGTTCAGTCTTCTGGAGGCCATGTATTACGACATAACATAGTTATATTTTGACTCTCATCAACTGTTTTGCTGTTTTAGTACCTCTGTCTGTAGTATGGAGTGACTGGAAGATTGCCAAGTGAAGGGACATCTGCGTGTGAACAGCCGGGAGGGATAATATGTAAATCTGGTGGGAAGAGGCTATTAAAGGCAGTGTTGAAATAAAATGGAAAATAGACAATATTGAGCCTCATCAGAAATATCAACATAAACAGCAGCTACTGTACAATGTCTCTGACGTGAACTTTGTAGCTTTAAATAACTGCATTCTACAGAAAACAGATGGATTATGAGATCTGTGAGCAGACTTCCAGAAAACAGTTTAGTCTTCAGGAACGCGTCCATGTTGATGTTCAGCATATCCTCCTGGCACAAGGGGACACAAGGCTGCTTCTCCTGCTGCTGTATTTACATAACACAGCGAGGAGTTGGAAAGTTGGATTACATGCAAGCCAAACATAGCTGAAAATAATACTGCATGTCGTATGTAACTATGAATGGAGATGAATAGAGACGAAGTGATATCTGAGATAAGCAGTATAATAAATGCTGCCTTGTTGCTTTGTAACCCAGCAGCTGAGGAGCCAACACACCAGTGGAACAAATCAGGAAGCCCTGACTAACCAGAGGGACCACGCCGATACCACCAGAACCCTGGTATCACCAGCAAATCGAGCTGCATCATTTTTTGACAAGAGTCGGTGGACTGGGAAGTGACAGACCATTCCAAAATGTTTAACTTTATATTACAGATGAGGATGGATTCAGACTGTGTGTTAATCCTGTGGCCTGTACTTTACTATCCTTGCTTTGGTATAATTAATCAAAAAGCTCAGGACAGTTTTCTGTGTTCTACCAGACATTTATATAGCCATTTGTTTGCTTGCCTCGGGAATGGATGTGATCAGTCACAGTCCAGACTTAGCAAATCAAGCTGCTGTTTGCAGACATGAACTTGGCAATATGCATTAACCGAACATAGTTCTTGCAGCAGGCAAGACATCATGTGCTGCCTCAGACACATTCTCGGCTAGAAGAGAACCATACAGATATTTAAGGATCTTTGGGAGGGCCCATAAAAGGGGTTATTTCTTAACACTGAAATTGCTTCTTTCGGTTCTTTAGTTCTCTTCCAGGATAACCAAAGAAACAAAAGAAGAGCTGATTACTCTTAACAGTTACGATTCAGTCTTCATGAAATAGAAACGGATAGAAACACACAAAGATGACTCATTTCTGATGTGCTCTGGCTACACAGCCTTACTCGATCCAGAATTTTAAACATGTTTACGTGAGGCTCTGGTTGAGTGGGAGCAAATGACTTGTGGCGAGCTTGGATGGAAGAGGGAAAACTGACGCTGGGACTAGAAATCATTCCTTTGCTTCCTGGATGCAGTATTGCATGGTGCAGAAAGAGGGAGGCAACTAAAAGCTTCTGCATAACTGGGCCTCCACACATTCTTTTTGAAATTAATACTTTATTAAATCTCATTTTTCCATGATGAGGACCAAAAATCTGTAAAGAAATGCAACCACGAAATGCTAAATAAATGGTTTAACTTGCGCTTCATATGCTTCCTCTTTCATTTTTGTGTTTGCTAGATACTCTACATATCTGGAATGACAGTTTGCCAAAAATCAATGTCACACTTTTATATTGCAGGGCACGTCTCAGGCCTTTAGAAAAGTAGGAAGTACTAAATACTCTTTAAATGAGGAAGATCTCTCTAAAGTGATCTTTTCTAAAAAACTTCACTGCACTCTAAAAAGCTAGGATTGTAAATTCCCTCTGGTGCTTATTAAGGCTGATTCCGCACAAGAGATTTTCTCCCTTTATTCAACATCCCTCAGATAAGTAGGATCAGTTACACTGAAAGCACTGGCATAAAGGGGCACAGCTGTCTTAATCTTGTGTCATTTAAACTCATTCTAGCAACAGGGTAGCAAGAGTGCTTATATACTACTTCTGCTAGCATTGGTAGGAATTTTTTTAAAGCTAATTTAGACATTTCATTATGAAGACTTCGAGCATGTGTGTTTGTGCTTACCTATGTTTTATTCTAGCTCAACTGTCTCGTTATTTTCTCAAAAATCTAAAAGGTAGCAAACATCTAGTTGAACTTCTCTGGGAAAAATCTTCGTATTGCATTTGCGTTTTGAAAATTCTGGTTAAGACTGGAGTTCCAGAAAAGTCAGTCTGTTACATTCAGGTTATATATGTCATTAAGAACCATGAAATGTAGAGAACTTCCATTAAAACCTGTTCCACAAACAATTCAAGAGAGAGGAAGCCAAAGATGAATATGAAAATTAGGGTGACTTTTATCTTCAGCTTCCTGAAACCCTACAAAATGATAGAAAAAAACCCAACCAAACAAAAAACTAAACCCAGGGCCTTTGTGTTACATAAAAGAGCATTACATGATCTAGTAAACCCCTATTTTTTAAGGAGAGAACACAGTTCAGGAAATAATGGTGTTTTCAGGAAGGGATTTCTGAACATATCTTTAAAGTTAATGAGGTCAAAGGTATAGATTCATACAAAAGCAGGAATATGGGCATAAAGACAGGGAACAAAACTTAATGAACAATAAAGCTAATCCAAGAAGGTGCAGGCCTTGGTCAAAGATTATTTTTTTCCCTCATGATTTGGGTTGACTGCTTCGTAGACTTGCCATATGGGCTGAACTCCCACTTCAGCCATTCCTTAATACAAGTCTGTCTCCACTCTCTGGCTGCCTATTTTCATGAAACTTGCAGAAATTTAGTACCATTGAGCTTATTCTCCTCATCATGTATGGCTGAATTTGGCCAATGGTCTCAAAGCTTACTATGGTGGGGAAAAGGAAATGGGCAAACATAGGGAAAGCAGAGTCGTAAAAGACTTGCTTCCTTCTAGGGATGGGGCAAATTCATAGCTTATGACTTTAGAGAGTGCATCTTTCCAGGATTAAGAGATGGGGAAATATACTGCAAAGGCCATATAGAAAATTTAAAGTCTGTTTACCATCTGCATGGTTTATTACTACACTTTAAAATGTAATGGGGTTTCTGCTTTCCGTGGCTTTATTCTATTTCCTGGATAAAATAATAATGTTAAGAAAATGAACACTGACTTTTCCCTGTCAAGGGTCTATTCCAAAGGAAATAAATAAAAGGCCCTAACAGTCAATATATTCAGCATTTCCCAAATCACCCTGTTGATCTGCAATTAGAAAACATCAGTTCATTCAGTCTTGCTGTAGGACAGAAGGAATAACCAGAAGACTGAAGACTACTTCAGGTCCTTTACAGCCTTTTCTTCTTGTGTCCTATTTATGCACACTTACTAGTTATGCTCCTAAATGGTATCTAACCATTCAGAACACTTAGGTTAAGATTTTGCATTGTCTATTTATAGGTGTAGGATGGTTTTCTGACATTTCAGAACTAGTGAAATTAGCAATAGGTGCACAGTTATTTATACTAGCTATCTCATTTCTTTCCATTAGTTCTGTTTTCAAAGAACAGGTTCACCCTCTATCCGCTTGAAGGGTGACCTGCCAGAGAAAACACTCAGGAGGAATTCAGCTTCTTAAAAGTTTCACATACCGAGCAGCCCTGACCCATCTATCACAATTTTGAAAACAGACGTTGACTGCCATGCCCTTTATTCGGCTTTGCGTCACCAACCAGTAGACATGTGTTCTTACAAGGCTGGGCTGGAGGAGTTGCAATTTCAGCTAATATACTGCCATGCAAGTAATTCAGCATCTGTGCTGCCAACCTTGGAGAACACAAGTGTCCAGAGAAGCAGCAAACAACTGTATGAATGCACAGAGCACAGCACAAAGACAAACAGAAATGGCTTCTTTAAATGGAAATGCTTCTGGAAGAAAAGACAGGCATATTGTTTGCCAGTTACAAGTAAATTATGTATCGTGGCATTAGCTCTGTGGGGAATCTAAAGACCTCCAGCCTGCACTGCTACTGCCTCTAGACACTTCTGTTCGTTTTGACATGAAATACCATCAGAATCTATCATCTCCAGCAGAGCTTTCCATGCATAGGGAATACAGGATGGGGTTTCACCGACTAAACTGAATTAATAAAGTAACGTTTATCAAGAACACGTCAGAAGTTAAATCCACCATAACAGGGGATTTCCTTTAAATGCTACATGTGTATAATGACATCCTCCTCCCAGAGAATGAACAAGAGGGAATTTAAACATTAAACAATTACATATGAAACAACTCTGCAACAGAATCTTTATATTTCAAATTATTTCTTCAAAAACATTACACTTACAAATTTTACCAGTCCACTGTCAGGAGCTTGTGCAGTGACTTACAAAAACCACAGAAGAAACTCATCCAGAGCCTCAGAGTGCTTTGTATGACCCAGAGTTATGCATTCAGTAAGAAGAACAGATGGGAAAAGAAGAATTGAATTCCAGGGGAAAAGAACATTATTTGAACAGAAGTTTGCACTAAAATGGAGAATGATTACAGGACATGTACAGGGAGTCAGTTCTGGATGGGAGATGATGAAAGGAGACCATTCTTGACTCAGCATCGAGGAGATGGGAGGAAAAGGGAGGGCTCCACCGTTTCCAGGAGACAAGCTGGAAAAGAGTCCAAGGAGTGAGGGTGTGGTTTGAAAAACAGGGAGTACAATTTCATACTGAAGAAACAGGGTAGTCAGTGAGGGCCTTGAGATGCATGAAATGTCAATTTTCTCTGTGAGAGACGAAATCAGAACTTCTGGAGCTGTCATGATGCTTTGTCTTGGCTGCGCCACATCTTCAGTGGTGTGTGACCACTGATACAGCATTTGCAAGGGTTTGCATTTATCTCTTAGGCAAAACACTGACACTCAGACGGTGCACATCAGCACACAGCTGGGAGCAGACACAGATCATACATTCTGGGCTCAGTGCTGTGCCACACACGTCACATCGCTAGCAGTCTGTAGTGGTCAGGCCCAAGGACCTGCAACTCCAGCCCGCAGACTCCCTGTCACTTGGAGCTTCACATGTTCAGACTTAGGCAGGTCTCCCACTGTCAGTAAGTGAATGGTCTGTCATATAGGCCTGAATATCTGCTATTGCCTTTTTGTTTTCTCAAAGAATTAGTAAAGTGGTCAAACATTTGCAAATTGAACACTTCTGTAGTTAAGCAATGATTTGAACTGATGTTCTGGAACAAGACTCTAAGAGGAAAATTTAAGAGTAATGCACATCGGTTTTCCAGTGAGACCTCCTTGGCTGATTCTGTGGGAAGAAGACTAGGAATATGCACAATACATAATAGCCCCTCCAAGGCAAAAATGCAGCTCTTCTTAGAGCTGTTCTCAAATACTGAAGAGCATCAGGCTGCTATCTCTAGAAGGAGCCAGAAACCCAAACATCTGGAGGAGAGCAACCTCTGAAAAAATAAACATTTACCAGGAGCTTTTCCATTGCATTGTTAAAGCATTGCCAGGGATTACACCCTTCTCAGCTGTTAAGTGCTGTGGCTCTGCCTTTTTTTAAAGGAGCAAGAGAGTAGCAGTTAGCTAAGCAGAGGGGTACCAGCACATGGACCAGAGACTTGAGACCATTTAAGTTTCCTTTTAATAGACTATAGGAGAAATACCTTACATAAGGCCAGTATTACCTTTCCATTGAGAGATCCTAAACTAAATTCAGAAAACAGGGTTAAAAGACTGAATTAAAACATCCATACACACAGCTGACTGTACAGAGATCATTTTCTTTAGCTACAGAAGCTCAGCTAGGTGCAAAGTGGAGAAAAGATGGCAAAATGCTTTTCCCAATTTTTGATTTGTGTCAAAATTTCAAATATTATCAGCCACCTCTTCAAACTGATCATGCTTGTGATGAAACTGACACTTGTCAGCAGAAAACCCAGGTGTTAAACAGAACAGATATTTAAACATAGAACACTGTAAAGAAAGTGCAAATGGGAAAGACACCAGCAGACAAAAGAGTGGCAAAGCACTGGAACATTAAGTGAGATGGTTTTTTTACTATAGAAGTTATGGGATATTGTAATTGGGATTTGGCCAGCTGGGGGTGGGCATGAAGCATTATACTATTAAAACTGGATTGAAGAAATATAACAGACCTTTAATTTTAATTATACTTTAAAGGAGCCTTGATTTGCTTGCCAGTGATCTCTAGTTTGTGCCAGCAGTTTAGTGTCAGACTATGAAGAGTGATTGCACATAATGCATACTGATTTTTGTGCATTTGTAATTCTTGTTAATAAAAATATCTCAGAGACAAATCTGTCGTTCCTTTCCTTTGTCACAATTTTCTTTAAAATATAAATGATACAAAAATATATGTCCTGTAATGATGTCCATTACTTAAGAGGTTCTACTTCATTTGTGAAATAAGTGATGAAAGTCTATGGCTCGTTTTTTTAAAACAAAGCTAGTTAGCTATTAATTTAAAAGCCAAAGCTAGCAATTGGAGCTCTGCATAGAAATAATTTGCATTCATAAAGTGACTGTGAAGGAGGGAAGTTGACAGAGGAAAACACAGAATAAGTTCATTAGATCAAAATGGGCTGGTTACAGATCATGTCCTGACATCCCACTGATGGTCCTGTCCCCTGTCCCTAATTTAAAAATTTATATAGCTAACCCACTGTAAATGAACTGCTACTAACAGACCTGTGGAGTAGATGCTACTCAAACCCCTTTTGAGACCATGTAAAGAAAAGTTGTCTCCACCTCCTCCTTTTGCTTGCTTTTGAGAGAACAGCCCTCGGTGCCTAACCCCAATTGTGAGTCCTCTCGGGAGAGCTACAGATCCCACATTTCCTAGGGGACAGAGCTTTGGCAGCACACAGTCCCAGCACCTTCTGCGACCTGTTCAGAGTGTCCAGGGACTGTTTCTTCAATCCAGCTGCAGACCTTCAGGTCTCCCACGCAGGGTAAAGGGGTCCCCACAGCCACAACCTGTTGGGACCAAGGTGTCCCAGCAGAGCCATGCCTACAATTCCTTTGGAAACCTAACCCAGTTTTGGTAATTCCCAGCTCCGCATATTAGAAATGAATGAGGTTAAGTAAAAATAATGAGGTTTTAAATTGTAATATATTTGGAATTGTTTTAATCTGCCTTCTGGTTTTAAGTCTTCAGGGGTCTCTTGTTCAGCTTTTCTTTGCAACCCACAGCATGAGAACTTTATTTATAAACAATTAAATCAGAGATTCTCCTGTAATCTCATGTTTCCCAGAGCTGGGCTCTCTGGGAATATGTGACCACCGCAACACTCCTCATAAAACTGCTGGAGCTAGCAACGCTGCAGCAATCGGTTTCCATCTTGAAGGATTACAGCAATTTAGGAGAAACATAGTAGCAGTAATGTTACCTTCACCTCCCCCATCTGATACTAATGGGCTGACTTGCAGTGAGGGTGAAAACAAAGGTGTTGGTATACCTCTTCAGGTTGGACCCTCCACTTGTTGTTTAATAACTTTCCA
Organism: Calidris pygmaea; assembly: GCA_003697955.1. Taxonomy (NCBI): domain Eukaryota; kingdom Metazoa; phylum Chordata; class Aves; order Charadriiformes; family Scolopacidae; genus Calidris; species Calidris pygmaea. Next base: position 85,735 of record QJSC01014800.1, on the reverse strand, counting down.
ATTTATGATGTAAATTGTTCAGGGATGGAACCTTATTTCCATTTAGAAATTCAACAGGGCAGAACAGCAGGATGGCTTTTCAAACTTTCCTGATAACGATCATAAAACTCCTCACCCGCCCTTTGGGCATGGCAGTAGGCGGCAAAGCCCACGTGGTGCTCCCATCTCTTGGTGGGCCAAGGGCAGTGTGCAGCCATGCCAGGCCCAAGCACTGGTTGAGCCCCTTGGGGCTCCCAGGGGCTGCTGAGTCATGGCGGCTGCCCTGGCCCTTTGCACCGAGTTGGGGACCATGACTGTCAAAGGCCACGGGTGCCTCTGCTCCCCCGCGGTCAGAATGAGCCAGTGTCACCCCCGACGCGGAGGAGAGACGCCCTTTGCTGCAGCCAGCCACTTCGGCAGGGGCAGGGTCACGTCGCGGGCCCGCTCCCGGCCTTCAGTGCCCACCAAGGGCCACAGCCCGGCGGCGGGGCGGCACCGGAGAGCCCCTTGCCCTTCTCCTCACCTACGGCGGGAGCCTCGCATCCCTGAGGAGAACATCACCCCGGCACCGCCGCCCCTACCGTGAGGAAGGGCGGGAAAGGACGATGAAGGACCTCGGCGCCCACCCGCCGCCGCGGGGAGCCGGGGAGGTGGTCGAGTCACGTGAGTGCGTGTGGAAGCGGCGGAAGGATACCTAGGCTCTGAGAAGACCTCCCGCCCCTCTCCGCTGCCCGCAGCTGGGGCGGCGGGAGCCCCCCGCTTCTCGGGGCCCTTTGCCCAGCCCTGCCACTACGCGGGAGCGGAGGGCGGCGGGGAGAGGCGGGCGGCAGAGGGCGAGGGCGGGCGAGAGGCGGAGGAAGAAGCGCTGCGGAGAAGGGACTACTTGAGGAGACCCTGGCAGGCTGGCAAGGTGCGGAGTGATCCCGGCACCGGAGTGAGCGGCCCCGAGCTGAGGCAGAGGAGGGAGGCGAGCCCGCCGGGGCGCCGTCCCAGCCAGGGTTCTGCGCCTGCGCCGCCCCCCCTCGCCTCCCCTCCTCCCCGCCGCCGTGTGGGGTGCAGCGGTGCCTACCCTGCTGCCACCGCCGGCCCCTACCCCGCGCCCCTGGCTCGGGGAGCTCGCCCCCAGCCATGGCCCAGATACTGCCTATTCGCTTCCAGGAACATTTCCAGGTGAGCGGCGGGGGACGGTGGAGGCGCAGGGACGGGGTTCCCCCTGCTCTGCCTCACCCCATCGCTCAGAGAGGGGGGCCGCGGCCTAGCCGGGGCTTGGGGCGCGCTAAGGGGAGGGGAGGAGAGGACAGAGGGGAGAGGAGGGGAGGGGAGGTGAGGCGAGGCCGGGCCGCGGGGGTGCCTCCTGCGGCCGCTGTGGCAGGGATCCCCCCTCTCTCCGGTGCGGAGCCGCCGTCCTGCTGGGCAACGCGGGAAGGCGCGCGGGGCCGGGCCCGCCCCCGATGCGGACTCCTGGGCTGCCGCCTCCCTCCGTCCCTCCATCCATCCCCCGGGCTGCCTCGCCGCGGAGCGCCCGCGATTTGTGCAGAGTCACTCGCTGCCTGAGGGACCTCCCGCTCCAGTGAGGGGGAGGCGCCGGGCTGGAGCCGGGCACCTCGTCCCGGGGACCGCGAAGGCTCCTCCGCCTCGGTTTAGGTGGGTGTCTTCATCTTGGAGAGGGATCGAGGCTTCTCTCCTTTGCCTAAACGACCATCAGCGTCTGAATCGCGGAGGTTCATGGGGACGTCTTTCTGTGCAGCTGCGAACTGGGAGGAAATTGGTGAGATGAGGTGCAAGAAAGCATTTGGACTTGGAAGTGGCACAGCCTCTGTTCCTCCTTCCAAACATAGCAAGATTAAAAAACCCCGTCCCTAAAAATGTCATAGTTCTCTTCTTCATAGCCTGTGAAAACCATAATGCCAGCATTGGAAAAGATCCATGACTAATGGATGCAGCACAGGCAAAACGGTTTATCTATTTCCTTGTGAACTGGTGATGAGGAAGGGTTGTTAATGGAGTGAGAGAACAGCGGTCTCTGAATGTCCAGTTTGAGGCTGGAATTAAAGGAATTTGCTAAATGAATGAGAGAACAGGAAGTGGACTTGGCAAGTCATCCTTCTGTCTCTGTACCGCCCCTTTCTGTCAAATGAGACATCCATTTCAAAATATGAACTGAGTATCATCCATCCCTGTGGACTTTGTGCCACTTCATGCATTTCATCTTGGGAAATAGTTATTGCTGCTTCCAGCTCCCTTTGGGAAGTTGTTTTTCTGCTTGACTGGAAGAACTGTTTTGGTCACTCCAGAAGGAGCTTTAGCCTGAAAAACAGTAATAGGGCTAGTGAGCTCCAGAAATATCTTATCTACGTCCAAGGGAGCAAACACATCTGACTCCTCAGAGTTGACATGGACTAAGAGAGTTTAACATAGTGAAGAAGAATTATACTGTCACTCCCCCCACCCTCTCCCTACTGATGTCCAGTGTAGCAGTGATTGTAGTAACCTCCACTGAATTCCAAAGAGCTACAGTACAGCTGTCTGAGTACGAAACTTGGGATCAAAGTGGTTTTGATGTCAGATTCTTCTTAGAAGCATGTGGTCATGATTTAAAACTAGCAAACATAACTGGTCCTGCTGATTGTGTTTGGGCTATACAATAACGATGAGAGAATATCACACTTAGTATGTCATAGGTGTATTGTGCTGCTTTGCATATTAAATGACTGTTTCTGTGATGGCTAGTGTTGTGTGTCTTGTAACACTGCCAATATTAGCATAGCGGTACTTCTGTTTTGGGTGGGGGGCTAGCAACTTCTTGAGGGATTTGTACTGCAATCATATTCTCTTTTTTGCTAACACCTGCTTTTGCTTTTAAAGAATTTGATCTCATTGAAAGGACTGAAACTGGGCTTGAGGGACTTTTTCCCAGCATGGAGGCTGCAGAGGAGCAGGGGAAGCTTGGGACCCTTGCTGCTGACATGTAGGACCGAAGTCTTCAGGATTCACCCTTTTCTGCTTCTCTCCCCTTCCTCCTCCCGTCCCCAGTTTGAGTGCAGTAGCTGCGAAGCCGTATTCTGCTACAGAGAAATGGAGATTAGTTGTAGCTGGGGGTAGGAATGCACTCCTCAGTGCTGCTGCTGTAGTTGTTTCTACATGGTGGGATGAATGTGGAGGGGAATCAGAAGGAATGTGAAAACTGGTAGAGTTTGCTCTGGCTGGATATCTGCAGTGCAGTCTTATCAGCTCTAACTTAATATTATGTGTTGTAAGCATCTAGAGTCATGTGTAAATGGCCCATGATGCCTGGCTGGTAGAGAATTCATTAAAAGGTTAGGCATTTACTCTTCATAATGCTGTACTATCACCCATATTTAGCTTTATCAACTTAATCTCTTTTGTTCTGCGTGCCCCCCCCTTTCCCTCCCCCCCCCCAGTTGGCTTGGCTACAGTTAAATTGTTATAGTTAAAATTAGTGTAACAGATCTACTGCTCTGCTTTATGATGTTAGATCCAAAAAAGTTATAATTCCTTATAACTGCTGTGTTTCAGTGATCCTGTGTTAAATCTGTACCTTAAGTCAATGTGTACTATTTATACCTGTAGCCATTTAAATTAATACGGTTTTAAGTGGTTAGAATAGCTGTTAGTGCTATAATTACTCAATTTCCAATTCAGACTGTTGCTGATCATAGAATCATAGAATCATTGAGGTTGGAAGAGACCCTTGGGATCATCGAGTCCAACCATCTACCCTACTCTACAAAGTCCTCCCCTACACCATATCCCTCAGTACCGCATCTAAACGTCCCTTAAACACATCCAGGGACGGTGACTCAACCACCTCCCTGGGCAGCCTATTCCAATGCCCGACCACTCTTTCA
>QJSC01014800.1:16572-81109 GCA_003697955.1 Calidris pygmaea | reverse complement strand
TAAACCCATGCTGACTAGGCCTGATCCCCTGGTTGCCCATTATGTGGGTTTTGATGGCATTCAAGATAACCTGTTCCATGACTTTCCCTGGTATCGAGGTTAGGCTGACCGGTCTATAGTTTCCTGGATCCTCCTTTCTGCCTTTCTTGTAGATGGGTGTTACATTTGCCACCCTCCAGTCCATTGGGACCTCTCCAGTTAGCCATGACTTCCTGTAAAGGATGGAAAGCGGTTTGGCGAGCACGTCTGCCAACTCTTTCAGCACTCTTGGGTGTAGCCCATCCGGTCCCATAGACTTGTGTGCATCCAAGCGGCTTAGCAGGTCACTGATCTCTTCCTCTTTGATAGTGATGCTCGCATTGTTGTGAAACATTGTTTCACATAAGTTCAGAGTCTTCCCAAGATAGTTGTCTATACTTTACTAAAAGAGCTGAAGCCTGCGGAAAGTGCACTCCAGAGAAACTAAACATAAGTTGCAGTGCTAAATACTGAACTCTTCTCTCCCACTCTCTCTAGCTGGAAGTGGTTAAATGATAGTGTGAAGTGAAACAGCGATCTTGGTCCGTGTAAAATGGGAGGAGTGCTAGAGATCAGCAGACTGTTTACATTCTGTGTGAAACTCATTTTGCTTTATGTTGCGTATCCTTCTGACTGAGCCATAGCTCCAAGCCTGTGCAGGAGGAGTGACTGCCAGTCACAGTACATGCTAAATTTGAAGTTGTTATAGCTTGCACATACAAGTCCTGTAAGAGCACGTGAGCTGAAAGATGGAGAATAGCTGCGGTAAAGGAAAGGTATCCAGGTCTTGATGTGGTAGTAGTTAAGCTGAGAATGAACACAAGTCTTCCTATTGTTTAGTTTCATTTAATTCAGTTAAATGGTTTATTTTAGATGTGGACTTTGTAGCTATGAGTTTTCACAAATTCATAAAGAAACTTGCATCTTGTTTGTTCTTATTACAGAGGATACCATAGTTAAGTCCCATAGCAAAGGAGGGGGATAAGATAAGGACTCATTTCTTATCTGCCTGATGGCTGACCAGCTGCAGCAGTACAAGCTATGCCAGCCATGCTGTAGTGAAGTACTGGTACACACTACTTAAGCTACTGTGATTTAATCAGGTTCTTAACTTTAGTGCTTCCGTTAGAGCTGTGAATTATAAATTATTTCCCAGATTGAACTCTTCCAAGGAGATTGTAGTTTACAATGGAAGTGCTGTAAAAGACTGAATATACTGTTCTGAGTTCTGAGAAACTGTATTACTGCATTCTTGGTTTGTATTATGCTTGAAATGATATGTGCTTACAGAGCTTTTAGCAGGCCTTTTTTCATATTTGGATACCTACAGCCTCTGTTCAAACCTTACTCTTGTCTAGTTTGCTTAAGAAACAATAGTTGATCACCTCTAAAAAGCATTTCCACTGGAGCTGTGTGATATAAAGCTGAAATAGGATATTTACTGAACCCTGGAGGGATCTTAAATTCACAGAGTTCTTCTGACTCCAGCATTTAATTGGTGGTAGGTCCCAAGTATTGGAGTGTCAGTATTGAACAGGCAGCAAATCAGGCTTACATATTTCCCATTAGAGAAACGGACTTATGTTGAAGACTGCTAGTATTAGTGTCTGAGTTAGTCCATGCTGGCTCAATCTGGATCGCTGCACTCCACAGAAAGGGAAATGCATTAAAAAGCCCAATATTTAGTACAACTCTTGTGTAAAAACTACTCAACTCCACTTCTTAGCAAACGGTACCATGTTGGTAAAGTAGAATGGGGAAAGACTAAATCTCAGATTACTAGTTGTATTTCACCCTAAGTGTAGGACTTGTGCATCTTCATTCAGGTTGAGAATCAGATAATATATCTCAGGTTAATCTTTACCATGTCAGTAACTTCTTAGTACCTGTAAGATGCTTAAAAGTAAGTTTGGAAGCTAATCCAGCCTGCAGTAATACTATGTATCTATGAAGCAAAAATCTTTGTCTGGTTCATTGAGCCTGATAGTGAAGATAGTTCTACACTATACATGTCGATGATGGGCATCAGGGCATGAAAGGGTAGCGGAGGCATTAGGTGGTTACTTATAAAACAGAATGTTACCTTTTCCTCTCCAGCAAGGATTACAGTAAGCTAAGTGGGGATGCTTGGTAGGGTTTAACTGGATTACATGGAAGTAAAGTGTGTGGTAAAACCATGGAAAAAGACTATCCCCATAGTAAATGTCTCTGGAATTACTTTGTAAGGTTGAATCCTTCTTTTCAGAAGAAGGCGACCTTAGTTTGGGAGTACTGCTTGCCTAAGAAATATAATAAAAAATGAAAATTTAGTAGCAATTGAGAAGCCTGATGTTCACTCCTTCATGAAAATAAATTTCTAGTTAATACATTCAAACTTCAATAATGACCTGTAGCACCTTCACCCAGGGCCTTTTAAGACATATAGCTAAATGCTTGCTACCCTCTGTAATAAAGTTTTCTTAATTCTGTGCTTGATGCACAAGAGAAGGTGCTTTAGAACAATATAGTCCAGATTGTCCTGGCAGGTTTGTCCCACCCAGGATAGAGGTGATGCAGGCTAATGTCCCTTTGTTTGGTGGTAGAGCGGTCCTGCTTGTGTTCTTATGTATACTCAGAAGGAATATGCCTCTTAAGCTGCTTCTGTGTCACAGGAGTACATATGATCTGATGAAGATACTTAATCACTCCCCCAATGGCAGGAACAGCCTTCAGCGTTTTCAGACTACTAAAATGTGAAGCTTTGCCATCATTCACTGAGGCTTGCAGTATTCACATGACCGTCCTTTAGGGCATTTTGCCTTTAAAAGATGTGACTGACTTCCCTAGTAATAAGGATGACAGTGATACTCCTGCATAATTTAGCATTACATTTTCTGAAAGCTTTGCTGGATTTTATAACAGTTAAAAAGGGAAATCTTAATACCAAAACTTGATGCAAAATGTTACTTATCTTAGTGAAGAGAGCGAAAATGTTATTCTTCAACACGGATCTGATTTTGCAGAGAATAACCTTGGGTTTAAATGTGAGTTTCAACTAGGCTAGTGCCTCAAGATTCTTACCATGCAGAATGAGTGGCCAGGGGCTGTCTCTTGAAGAGTAGGTCAAGGTGAAGCACAGTAATATAGAAGAGATCTTGAAGAACCTGTGTTTCTACTTCAGTATTCTGGAAATACATCTGAGTTTGGATTAATTAAATCAAGTTAGGAACTTTGCTATGCTGCAGTTAAATCTCTTGAACAGTCTTGTGATGCTTAATTTAATTAGTCTCTTGGTAGATGGACTTGGATCACGCTCAACATTAAAGTGCTCAAGTGTCTACTATGTGAACATGTCATTTGTCACAACAAGTGGACATTGTCTGGTCTGGAGCATGTGACCAAGAACAGTGGAATTAAGGGCCCGTCATTCATTCCTCTGTTGTTCAACGTCATAAAAGTTGAGCTACAACTTGCATGTTTATTGGGTACTAAAACTTTCTGCAACACATATGAAAAGTACATGAATTGTCTTGATATGGAAACTTCTTTCCTCACTGACACAGAATCCTGTAATATCTGCATACCCAGTGGACTTTTTTTTCCCCAGAACTCTAGTTGCAAGCAGCTGCTTCTCTTGTTTTGCCTAAACTTTGATTCCCTTTTGGAATGAATGGCACCTACTGAAGTTTACTAGCATGTATTGAAGTATTTACCTATAAAGGGAGGTGTTAGCTGAATGGTGCCAATTTTGCTGAAACGCACTTGTGGGAGGGAGTACACATCTTTTTACAAGTGTGTACATTTGGCTTGTATTGCATTACTGAAACTTGAGTACTTTGAGATTAGCAGTTACTGAGCTGAGTAGCTCTTCATTAGTAAGCTAAATGGAAAACAAACAATTCCTGAGGCATTCTTGGGCACAGTTCTGACACCATGCTTCTAGGTATCTTCATTACATACCCAATTTTTGATTTAGGGAGTAGCTTGACAGAAACCCTAACAAGCCGTGATTATCCAGATCAAAACACGCTAAAACAGTGTTTGTGACACCATCATGGGACTTGTTGCCCAAGAGGTTTAGCCTGTTGTATGAAGGTCCTGGTATCAAAGGAGTCTAATGACTCAGTGATGCTGGTGGTAGTTTCTTTCCTGTCTCCTTGAGGGCAGTCGTTTTTCACTTGCAGTGCACTGAAAAGCAGTATAGGTTAATCCCTTAAGAAGCTCCAGTGAAGCTGACACTGTTCCTCTGCTTAACAAGCATTGCTCTGGGGCATAAAGCAGGTGCTCAGGCCTATCTCAGTCAACTGTTATATGGAATGCAGTTTGCATACATACCAAGCTGTGGTGTGCTTATAGGTAAATCTGATTTACTGCAAACCAGTTGAAACAATGATACTCATTCACTGCCACCTCCTCCATCTGAAATTGGAAGTGAATGGAACAAAGTTAGCACAAAAGGATGAAAATGAGAAATAGCCATCTTCTAGGGCAGTCTATTCAGTGACACAAAATGACTTTAAGTTTCATTGAGTAATTGCTTTGTACCCACTGTCATGTGATTGAGGACAAGTTATGTTTTGAGAGCTGGACATAAGGCTGGAGGGGACCTGCATTGAAATCCCTGCTTTTGTTGTTGAGCCAAACGGCATGATATCTTGGGCAAGGAGAGATGGAATGACTGATAATATTTTCACACATCTTTCATAGTTTTCACTGGTAAGAACTAGACTCTAAGAAGCAAGATGAACAAGTCCACTTGTAAAAATAGGCTGTTTGAAACCTGCTATGTAGACTTCATTCTATAATGTTGCTAGGAGTGGGTTGTGTAAGGGTAATTGGTTCTTTCCATAAGACCCGCTGCTGCTGTATCTTGTAGTTCTGCTACTTAATAAGTTTTTAATATCCAATTTACCAGCCTTGCTAAATCTGGAATAGTGATGCAACTGATAGTATACAGCCTATCACATTAAGAGAACCAGGTTAAACAATAAATGCTTAAGTTAAAACTCCTTCTAATTTGCAGCAGTAACACAACTTTGGAATGTCTTTATGACTTGAATACTAGGCATTGTGTAGTTATTAAGCCATGGAACAAAGAGAATCAGAAGATAGAGCATAGTTCCATAATATATATTCTTGTCAGAGAAATATGCAAGTCTTGCATTTCTTTCTGGAAGAGATTTTATACATAGAGATTTGAGTTAACCTTGTTCTTTTCAACACGGGAAAGGTAATAAAGCACTCTCTTCCATCTTTCTAGCTCCAAAATTTGGGCATTAACCCAGCAAATATTGGATTCAGTACCCTAACAATGGAATCTGACAAATTCATCTGCATCAGGGAGAAAGTGGGAGAGCAAGCACAAGTAGTGATAATTGACATGAGTGATCCAACAACACCCATCAGACGTCCAATTTCTGCTGAAAGTGCCATCATGAATCCAGCTTCTAAAGTAATTGCGCTAAAAGGTGAGTAACCCTTTATTATTGAAGTATGAAACCTACTGTTTAGCTGTATTACTGCTTACGTATACTCTTAAGATTTATGTAAACTATCTAAGAAGAATGTACATGAGGATAAGAATTCTTACCTGAACTTGCATGCTGTATTTTTGGCAGTGGATTTTTCAGTAATCTTTGGATGATTTGCCTCCAAGTAGGTGTGAGATGCTTGGGCTTGGCACCGCAGCCTCCTATCCTCACTGAGGACTGGGTCAACATATGATATACTTTCCCTTTAAGTAGGTGTTGTAAACATTATGGACACTTGTAAAGGTGAATAGGAATGTAAAGCCATTCTTACTCTGCTCTTTCCTGGCCCTTTCTTATAGCTCTGAAGAGCTTACTAGATACCAACAAAACATCATAAGGATGGCCAGTATCTGTGAAAGTCTGATTGTACAAGAATGTTAAGTTGGCCATCATGAGATCTTGCACATCGAAGACCTCTGCTTACCAGTACCTATGGTGTTGATACTGCCTTTATGTAGCACTCTAAGCTCAAAGAAATTATTTTTAATACATCTCTGGCTCTTTAATGACTGACTTCTGGTATGGAATCTCAATAACTGTTACTGTGTACTTTTCTTCCTGCATCTTATCTAAACAGATGGTGAGTGAACTTTGTCATGACATTTCATGTTTGGTAGTACAGAATGGTCTAATCTCATAAAAAGTACTGAACTCTAAGGTAGCCATTTCACAGTTCACTTCATAGCCAGGTTGAGGGATCTTAATCCTCAACTGGTATAGTGAAAACATTCGCCATTGGCTTGTTGCTAACCATTTGGCTGCTTTGACTATTGACTGTACCAAGTGAAGGAGAAGAGTATGCTTTTAATGTTTGTGTGTGTGTGTGCATATATATATATGATGGAAGTACAGTTGATAGACAAAACCAAGTTGCAATATTTTTATGAGAGACCTCTACTAGCATGTCCTGTGTGCTATTCATTTCTGCCTAAGTGTGTTTTTCTATTGTGAAAGATCGTGGTGAAATTACTTAGGGGTCCAAGAAATAACTGTCCTCAGAACTGGTACAAAAACTGTAACTTTTTGTCTTTGGTCTCAGGCTTTTACTGGCATCAGGGGAAAACTGATGTGTTAACATTTGACTTCAGCTGAATCTGTGATTCAGCTAAGATGCTTATACATCTTGCAAAGGACTGCCTTACCTGGGGTATGGGTAATGGCAACAATGAAAAAATAATTTCAGATCTGTTAAGAGTTCACTGTCCTTAATCTTGGACCCCTTTAAACAAACCATATTGGCAAGGAAAGTGCCTTCTCTACACTAGCAGAGCTTCATCTATCTATCTGTCTCTTAAAAGGCAACTATATAATCTGGATTTAAAACTAACCTACTAATTAAATGTATTATGATCAGCTTCAAAGAATAAAAGAATATAGCTTTATTCTTGCCAGTGTTTAAACTTGCTCAAAAGGAGTATCATTCTATCCATGCAGAGTGAATGAGCTTGTCCTCTGAAGAGCTAAGGTTGGGTGAATTATGTCACATTGACATGCAAAGTTGTGTTGTCAGGTATTGCAAATTTAGCAATCTCTTCTTCTATAAATAATCTAATGATCAAAGGTTTGGGTAGAAAAGAGGATGAATAGAGCTACCTAACCGATATGTTGTTACCCACAATAACCAACAGCACTACAGTGAACTGCACTGAAGGCATGGTTTAAATCACTCCAGACTTTCCCTGCTGATTGAGACTTCAGTTGTCAAAACTGTTGTGTGTTGTGACTCAGCGTGCCATGATTGGGAGTTGCTCATAATCTGAGGATTATTGTGCAATAAACACACAAACCTACCCTCAGAAAAAGAAATGAAATGGTTCTTGATTTAAACTGAAATACAACATGCACAATTTCATTTCTGGATTGCATGTGGCATTCTCCTGGTGTGTTGAGATTTATGCTTTGTCCTTGTGTTCATTATTCTCTTGCTTTGCTCTGTACTGAGAGTACACCCCAGCTGGCATAAATGGAGCACTCGGGGTGCTTCCATTCTTTGTGGAATAGAGAAACTTCATGCTGCAGTGAACTAGAATGTAAATTCTGTGTTCAAAAGATGAGTCTGCTTACTTGACTACACCTGTAGAGAATAGTCTAAGTGGACTGGTGAGTCTGGTAGTTTGATCAGAAAAACTGACTTAAGAGTCTGGCGCTTTGCCTCAGATTTTGGCCTAAGAAAGCATTCAAGTAGACATGACACTCAAACCCACACTTGCCCTCACTGTGACTTTATAGTAGGTTCTGCTCTCTTAATCCAAATAACCGATTTTTTTTTTTTTTTGTAGTTTAGAGTTCTGAAGTTTGCATTTATGTCGCCACACCTAGCTGCCTGGCGAAGCTTCTAAAACCATTTAAAACTGTAACACAGTAGTCAAATTTACTCTAGAAAATAGACATGTGTGAGCTTTTAACTTATTTTAGTAGCTTATTGGTTGGTTTCTTCTATGTTCTTAAACCTAAGAAGGACATCCGACTTCCTTTTCAGGAAGACGGACTTTGAGAGCAGTTTCTGTATGTATACTGGTATTTTTGTTTAGATGGTGACTAGAGCCCTTCCAGAGCCAGAGCCCTTCTGCATGCAAGGCTGCACACTGTGGAAGTTCCAAAAATCAATCCCTCCGTAGCACCACTCCATTGCTGGACAAATTGTTGTCCAATGCAGTAAATATGCTATTTCCAAATATCAGTTTACAGCTGGTGTTAGGCCTGGGTGTATTGCTGTATTTGTACAATACAGTAACTGCATGTGCAGAGCAAGGTTGTCAGAAACAGGTTGCTTTTGGTCCCAGGAAAGCTAGCTAGCTGTCCTGGAAACTAGTTGATCAGGTTAGCAGTTCTTTATGCAGTTAATCCAGGGAGCATAAATGCTGCATTTGGTAGCTCTGAAGTCTTCTGTTGTCTCTTGACACTGCATTAAACTAATACGATCAAATTATTCCGTAAACTATAGTACAATGTCATAGAGCAGTCCAAGATGCATATTAACTTAAGGTTACTGTCCCTTGAATGAATCCTCAGTGGCCAGCAGCTTTCATGTATCAAAACTTCCCAGTAGAAGGAACATCTACTAGTTTGACAGTCAGAAGTGTTACTACCAGAGAAAACACTTCTGAAATGTGGATAGAAATAATGGCATTACACACCAATACTCCAGCAGTCTGAGTGGGTGTCTTGTGAACAGAAAACAAGATTCCTGGAGCCGAGTTGTCTCATCTCTAGTGAAGTAAAATGGCACTTTGACGTCCTGAAAGGAATAAAGTTCCTTATTCTTTATAGGATTGTTCCATTAACATTAGTTTTAAGTATACCCTTACTAGCTGCTGCTGGTAGTTAAAAGGCATACTAAATTCGAGCTTAAACCTGCAACATAGTTACCTAAATCATGAAGCAGTAACCTTAACTGGAACTAAAACTCCAAACCTTTCTATAATAATCTTTGAACTTTTGACTGGGCTCTTCTGTAGGGACTTCTTGTATTACTGTTGTACAGAGCCCATCTGTCTTCCAGTTCAGTGCACAGTTTGGTCAACAGAAAAATAGAATTGAGCTATGGTCTTTGGCTATCAAGAGCTGTTACAAGTCTCGTGCTGTTGGACTCATTCCAGGTCACCTACAGCAGCTATTAAATTGACACAAACTGGAACGATTCTTTCTATTAATTATCCCAAATGACATCTACTAAACACCTATAGCTTGGTATACCAGTGCTGCTACCTAAACCAGAGTTTACACAAGCTGTGTAGCTTGGACTGTCTTTTAACTACAGTTTATAGTTAATTAAAATGTCTGTGCTTGACGGTTGTTGAAATGTCCATGTCAGTGTCAAAAAGAAGCAGCCTTTCTTGCTTCACGGATGAGAGAGGTGTTGGACATGGGGAGGGGATTCAATTTGATAAGAGTCAAATATAAGAGGAGGCTCAGATGTGACAGGACACTAACCCTGTCTGTAAAGTCACTGGAATAGTGACTGGAATAGTGGGTTAAACAGGGGGCTTGTAAACAGACAGACCGCAGGATGTTGATTGTGGTAATCTATCTGTGATGTTTCTTGGGTTTTGTCATACTAGCTGGGAAAACACTTCAAATCTTCAACATTGAGATGAAAAGTAAAATGAAAGCCCACACAATGGCAGAGGAAGTGATCTTCTGGAAATGGATATCTGTGAATACAGTTGCCTTGGTGACAGAGACAGCAGTCTACCACTGGAGCATGGAGGGAGAATCCCAACCCCAAAAGATGTTTGACAGGCATGCTAGTCTTGCGGGCTGCCAAATCATCAATTACAGAACAGATGAACACCAAAAATGGCTGCTGCTGATAGGAATTTCTGCACAGGTAAGTGGCCTGGAAACAGCATGCTACAAAAGCAGTCGAGAGAGCCGTGGCCCCTCTTCACTTAATAGCTACTATAGTTTCTTAATTTTGGTTTCTATAGATCAAAAATTCAAAAATATCTTATCTAGGAATAGCCTGACTTTTAATGTGATTAAAGCACTGTAGGAGGGGAGGAGAGGCATTGCTGCTTTTTAATTTACTGTCCCAAAGATCTTGCAATAAACATTTGAAATTGTATCTCTAAAAGCTGACCTTTTCTTCTTTTTCCTAGCAAAATCGTGTGGTTGGTGCAATGCAGCTGTACTCAGTTGATAGAAAAGTCTCCCAACCTATAGAAGGCCATGCAGCAGCTTTTGCAGAATTCAAAATAGAGGGGAATGCCAAACCTTCTACACTGTTCTGTTTTGCTGTGAGGAGTCCTGCAGGGGGCAAGGTAAGGTCTGCAACTGTGTTCCTGTTCTGCTGTAGCAGAACTCAGTAGTAATAGAACTTCAGTGATGATGCAATTTAGCGTATGCTCTCTGAAGAACAGCTTGGGAACCACGTGCGCAGCATTATTTGGCCAGCATCAAAACGCTTGCTTTCAGTAGGATAAAAACTGCAGAAAGTTGCTTGGGTAAAACTTAGACATAAGAACAAATGTGGATGCAATGAGAACTGAGCTCAGGGTGTTAAAGCATAAATTTACACTCAGGCAGTGTTTTGTGTGCATGACAGTTAAGTCATTAAGCAGCCTCTTGCATTAGAGTTCAGTGGAGAAAGATACGAAATAAAGCTTAGTGCTGTAGGTACATTGTTTCCATTGATCTGATAGTGGAATTCAGTAGCAGTTGATTGTGCTACAAATGTTGAGCAATCTGCAAAGAAGTGAGGTAATGTCTCCAGCTTTCTAGTCTTGTCCTGCAGGAATTGTTGATGAAATCAGAAGTCTCACTCAAAAGATCCTGAACAAGTGTCTTGAATAGAAGTACAGTCTGCTTTCATAGAAAGCATTATTATTTTTTAAAAAGCTTTTTCTGGTTTTCACTTGATAAAGTTCTGGGAAACTTGTCCCTCCAATAAATATCTGGAGCACAGTTCCCCAGATGTGTTGGTTCAGAATTGGGTAGATATTCATCAGCCAAGTGTGGTAGATGACTTCAGTAGCATATCTCAAGAGAGGAACTTCTTTCATGTGGCTGTACTTGCAGACAAACTTGTGACATGTACTCTTTTCCTTCCTAGCTACACATAATTGAAGTAGGTCAGCCAGCCACTGGAAATCAGCCATTTGTCAAAAAAGCTGTTGATGTGTTTTTCCCACCTGAGGCACAGACAGACTTTCCTGTGGCAATGCAGGTAAATGTTTGATGATTGGCCCCCCAAAAATGAACTTTGTAGCTGCCGTCTCTGTTGAAAAGAATGCTTTCTGGTAAGGCATTGCTGTCATTCCTCCTAGCTCTGGGAGACTTCTTGAGGTTTTAATAGATTTGTGGGAGGTAACATGGATATTAAAACAGTTACTCAAACACAAATATATAGGCTGTTACAGTATTTGTCTAGATATGTCAACTTAAGGCTGTATTTAAAAAAATAATAATAATTTAAAAAGCCCCAACAAAACTCCTACCAAAAACTCTTCCCTATAACAACAGAAAAAAACAGACCCAAAATTAACCTCAATAGTGTCTTCTGGTAGAATGTTTCTGATGTCGCTTTGGCTATTGAAGTTCCTACTAATATTCAGATTTCTAGGTAAGGTTGTTATGGTGCTTGATGTAGCTTCATATGAAAGTGGCATTTCATCTACAGTACTGTCGCTATAAGGGACAAATGGAACGAAGAATCCTGTAGTAGCACACAAAAGGAAATTTGGGACATTAATGGGAGGTTCTTTAGGAAAGAACATATCTGATTGCCTTGACAGACTTAGCATGTCTTCAGGGACAGATATTGTGTCATAAACGCAAACTATCTCAGAGCATGCAACTGCTCACCAGTCTTAATAGACAAGCTTCATAAATGAAGCAGCAGAAGCCTTAAAATAAGGTATGCAAAGCAAGCTGTCTACACAGCAGGATTCGTGTGGCTGTGTATTTCAGCTTGAGGCTTAATTAAAAAAAACACCTGAAGACTCGTTCCAAAGGGGAAGCACTTCTTTGTCTGTAGATCGTTTTGACTTGAGAACCTCCCCAGTTTAAGTGACTTGACTCCAGTAAACTGGAGTACTCGGTTGTTGCGCTTGGTTTAGCTTCTGCTGGTGCTTTGTTTATGCCTTGTTGGTAGAATGGCATTATCTCATTAATATTTCTGAACAGAAGCTTGTACTGACATATCTAGACTAGCGTGGTAATTATGCCCAAACTTTTCCCCTCAGCCTGGCTCATTAGGATGAGGAGTATGATGTTTGCTGCAGATGAATTTTCGTTTTCCTTCAGCCTCTCTATTCAGTGGAGCTATGGCTCCAAATGGCCAGCAAAGCTGTTGATTGCTTTGGATCTGTAAGGAAGAAGTCTAAAGCTATATTTGTTCTTAGTGTCAGTGCTAAGGCACGTCACTGCAGCACTATCTTGTGACTAGGCTAAAGGCAGCTGTCTTAACTGTTACAGTCTTAGTCTTGGCTAATAAAAACTCATCTTTTGGCAGATTGGAATTAAGCATGGTGTTATCTACCTGATCACAAAGTATGGATATATTCACATGTATGACTTGGAGTCTGGAGTGTGCATCTACATGAACCGTATTAGTGCTGATACTATCTTTGTCACAGCTCCTCACGAACCTACCTCGGGCATTATTGGTGTGAACAAAAAAGGACAGGTAAAATATCCAGCATTCTGTTTTTGAGCCTTCTAAAGCTCAGATGAAATGTAACATGCCTAACGAGTGACTTGATGCAACAAATGTCATGGAAGGGAGCAAATAACTATTTGATTAGTCAGTTTTTAACCACTCCTAGTACAGAACTGCTTGGGGAGGAGCTTGTTTTTTTAATAATCTACTATTTTACTGATGGGCTGCACAGCCATTTAGTTGCTATACTTCATAGTAGTGTAGCAAAGGACAGTATTCCTCAATATGCCTTTTGTCCTTTCCAGGTGCTTTCTGTATGTGTTGAGGAAGACAACGTAGTGAACTATGCTACGAATGTGCTCCAGAATCCTGACTTGGGACTGCGTATGGCTATACGTAGCAATCTAGCTGGAGCAGAGGAATTATTTGCCAGAAAGTTCAACACACTGTTTGCTCAAGGAAGCTACGCAGATGCTGCTAAAGTAGCCGCATCTGCACCAAAGGTAAATAACTCCAAAGATAAAGTTTAGAAGTCATGGGGACTTGCCTTAGCTTAGTGGACTTGCTTAGCTTGCTTGCATTTCAGAACTTGACATTCAAAAACTAAAGTGACACAGTACCAGACTTAGTTCTCTGCAGTTTGGTGGTTGTTCCAACTAATGTATTCTCCTGTATCCATAAAGGAGCATTTGCTATACTTTTCCAACTGGACTTGCTGTGGCCAGTGACTTCTTGATAGAATGTCATTGGTTTGATGAAAATCTCCACCCTGAAGGCTTAAGAGTAGATGCTTCAGTGTATAGCTTAACATCTGTTTTTTGACTAATACTGTTCAGCCTTCACTGATAAATCATTGCTTCTCTCCATCTTGTGCCTCTTTAGGGAATTCTACGTACCAGTGATACAATCAGGAAGTTCCAGAGTGTACCAGCTCAGCCTGGGCAGGCCTCTCCGCTGCTGCAGTACTTTGGAATATTGCTTGACCAGGGACAGCTGAACAAGTTTGAGTCTCTGGAGCTCTGTCGTCCTGTCCTACAGCAGGGCCGCAAGCAGCTTCTGGAGAAGTGGCTGAAGGAAGACAAGGTAGGCTCAACCATGACACTAGCTTAATTCTCTTGCCTTGTGACGACTGTGAACAATACTTTTGTTGATACTACATCTCTGAATTCTCCTGCTTGACAAAATACCACCTCTGCCTTCAGCTGGAGTGTTCAGAGGAGCTGGGAGACTTGGTGAAGACAGCTGACCCAACCCTTGCACTCAGTGTCTATCTTCGTGCTAACGTGCCAAACAAAGTGATTCAGTGCTTTGCTGAAACTGGTCAATTCCAGAAAATAGTGCTGTATGCTAAAAAGGTAAAGTTGTTTGTCACACACTGCTAGACTCTATCTTATGTTTAATGTGTACATTCTCAAGCTATCTTCTGTGATTTAAGTTTACTCCTGTCACTTAAAACTGATAATTAGGTAAGATTGAGAAACCATATTTTCTTCATTGTCATAGCGCAAATCATAATGTACAACTAAGATCTGAGCAGTCTGTAAAAAATTGAATTCAGAATATCCAGAATTTAATTAACCTATCAAATTAATGGACTGGCTCAAGGTTATTCCAGAGTATAAAGATAAGATTCTTCCTGAATTCAATTTTTTTTTTTATTGGGACATATTGCAAAACAATTTGCCTGATGGCCACTTGTAAGTTTATGACCTTGCTTGGTAGATAATGCCTTAAGACTGTTGAAAGATTTGTTTTCTTACCAAGCTAGAGAAGTGCCCCGGTGCAAGGTCAGTTACTAAGTAAGTGAATACTGAATTTGTGTGTTAACAGATAAGCGATGCTTTTGTCTGAGAATTCCTGGAAGATGGGGGATGGGCATAGCAACCTCACAGCAGTTCACGGTACCTATGCTAAAGAATCTGAAGGCTTAAAAGATGTGTAAAGCTTCACAGACATGCATGACTGTTTCTGAAATCTCTAGGTTGGTTATACGCCAGACTGGATCTTCTTACTGAGAAGCGTGATGAGAGTCAATCCAGAGCAAGGCCTGCAGTTCTCTCAGATGCTGGTACAGGATGAGGAGCCGCTGGCTAACATTAACCAGGTGATGCCTACAACAAGAGTACGGGTCTCTGTCTAGACAGAGGTAATAGCATAGTACCATTTTGGGGACTGGTAAGGCCAGTTTGTGTCTCTAGTTGGCTTGGTTAGAAAAGTGACTAAAGTATTCTAGTCAAGTTTGGTTACCGTCAAGTCTTTGGAGACAAATGTGCTCTCAAGTTCTTGTGGAAGCTTTCTGGCTTAGTACTGTAACATTGATAGTGAATCTGTCAGAGTCTTGGTCTAAACAATAGACTGTTACTCTCCTGCTGTTGGCTTTATTGGAATATACGTTAACTCTTTCCATGCAGAGAATTCATGGGAAGATGAAAAAATAAACCTAAGTGGAGTGCTGGCTGCCAGTGGCTGCTTCTGGTTAAATGGACAGAGAAATGAGGCACCAATTTGCATTATTAAATAATTGAAGCTACTTAGAAAAAGTTTAAGAGAGAAGGGACAGGATTTGCATGCTGTGTTAAAACTAAATAGAGTGGGTGGTGAAATCTGGCATAATAGCTCAAAGTAATGTGCATCTTACATGCTGGAGAAAAAGAAAACAAAGTGTGAAACTTGTCTGTTACCATGGTAGTAATCCTGTGAAAACAAAGGGAATATAGCACCCTAGGTGTTGTGATGAGTTGCCTTTCTAGCCAGGCCATTAGTATATAGAGATATATGTGCATGTGTACATATAGATCCCATTCTCTAACTTGACCAATCTCAACAGATTGTGGATGTGTTCATGGAGAACAGTCTTATTCAGCAGTGCACGTCCTTTCTGTTGGATGCCCTGAAAAATAACCGCCCTGCAGAAGGCCACCTTCAGACTCGTCTCCTGGAAATGAATTTGATTCATGCCCCCCAGGTAAGACCTCTTAACCTAGTTCCTCCAAAAAGTGAAGGAGAGACAGTAGTAGGCTTGCATAAGAATATGATGTCTGATACTGATATCTAGAAGTAGTAATTTAGCAATGTCAAAGACTGCTAGTTGAGTCACTGGTGTGACTTTTCAATGACTCTTAGGCTTAGCTGCTGTGATTCTCTGACAGTCTGAATATGAATACCTCCTAGGTTGCAGATGCCATTCTTGGAAACCAAATGTTTACACACTATGATCGTGCTCATATTGCCCAGTTGTGTGAAAAGGCAGGCTTGCTCCAGCGAGCTTTGGAACACTACACGGATCTCTATGATATTAAGCGTGCTGTCGTTCATACTCACCTCTTGAATCCTGAGGTAAGTCTGTTGTACAGAGTAAGAAAGTGAAAGCTTAAGTAAAGCGAATACTCCTTAGCACTTCTGTAGCTGCTAAAATTCCTGCAGCTGCTGCAAGATGGTTTGTAGGTACCAAAGTAACACACGTAGCTGTGATTCAAGAACATTTGTCCAGTTAATGATCAAACCATAATCTGTACTTTTGATGGCTTGAATATGACCTCAGTTTCCCAGGCGGGCATTTAAAATCTTTTACTTACTGCGTTTTCATAGTAGTAAAGATGGTAAGTGTATTTCTTTTAAAGTCTGGTCTTAGCACATGGGAGACTTCTCTGTAGTAGCTGAGGTAGAAACTCTGGCTAGTTGCCACGTTTTAGAAGTCAGTCAAAATCTGTATAAGTTCCTGAGTAAAATTTCTTTCTCTTTGCAGTGGCTTGTGAACTTCTTTGGCTCTCTCTCAGTTGAAGACTCTGTGGAGTGTTTGCGTGCCATGCTGTCAGCCAACATTAGGCAAAACCTACAGCTCTGTGTGCAAGTTGCTTCTAAATACCATGAGCAGCTTGGTACCCAGTCTCTTGTGGAGCTCTTTGAATCTTTCAAAAGCTATGAAGGTACAGTATTAGAATGAAGCGGCTTGCTTGGAAGCATTACTTGATTGAAGCTAATAGTAAGGATTTTAGCTTTTATGGAGAGCTGCTTGTCAAATGGCTGGACCTTAGGATACATTTATCTAAGTGAGCTTGTCACAGTGAATTCTACAGGTAGCTTTGTTCTAGATAGTTTCTTAACCCTCTCTAGTAAAGATGAGAAAGGAGAATAAAACCTGAAAAAGAGGAATAAAAACCCTTCTGATTTTTCCTGCAGTTGAATGAAAGCTACTGTCTCAGCAGGGTTGAACTAGGTCACAAGCTGAAGCCTGTAACAGTCTGCACTTGCTTCACTTATGCTTCTAACTGTGTTGTAAAAAACATGTGACTCTTTCTAGGACTGTTCTATTTCTTGGGTTCCATTGTAAACTTCAGCCAGGATCCAGATGTTCACTTCAAGTACATCCAGGCAGCTTGCAAGACTGGCCAGATAAAGGAAGTGGAAAGAATCTGCCGTGAAAGTAACTGCTATAACCCAGAACGGGTGAAGAACTTTCTGAAGGTAAATATTCTATCCAATGGATTGAGCAGTTCTCTGTGTGTTTTGCTTAGCAGCAGAACTACAGCCTTCTAATGGAGGGAAATACCAACTCAAGGTTTAGCTGGCGTTGGCTGCGAGTAGTCTACTGTGTAGGTGGAATAGGAGTCTGATTCTATTCCATGCATATAATGGGTCCTTCTAGGCTACCTCTGGGAAAATAAACCCAAATTCACCCTTCCTTTAAAACTAGGCTGTATGATATAACTAAACTAATGAATATGTTGTCAGCTAACAACAGGTGAATCCAGGTTGGCAGAAGGAAAGACTATGCTGAAGTATTCAGGAGAAGCTATATCAAGGATATTGGCTAGTCAAAGGTTATTAAAACTGGACTCGACCTGTACTTAAAACACTTGACATGCTTTGTGACTGGTAAAATGGGATTATAATGTCACTCCATTATGCATTGTTAAATTCTTGGCCCAGCAACTGCCTTCTGAATTGATTTGTTAATTGATAGTCATTTTGAACCTAGAGGTGTAGGCCTGATGTGGTACATCATGAAGACCCTAAACTTAAAACTCAACTGACAGGCTGGCCACATGGCATTCATAGTGGGCAACTTGCTTTTGAAACCAATTGTCTGCTTGGCGGTCTTAAACTTGAATGTATTGTGACTTTTAGTGCTTAGGGAATTTGGTTGGACTTTCCTGCCCTGAAAACACTTCCGCAAATGGTGGTTGCTTTTTTTTTTTTGTCCACAAAATGCAGGAGGCAAAGCTCACAGACCAGCTTCCTCTGATCATTGTCTGTGATCGGTTTGACTTTGTTCATGACCTGGTGCTCTACTTATATCGCAATAACCTGCAGAAGTATATAGAGATCTATGTACAGAAGGTAAGGAGAATCCCGTTTTTTGGCTCTTGCCCTTTCCTTCCTTTGAAGGAACTTAGCATTTCAGTAGACTAAAGGTGAATCTGCTATGTCTCTTATGCTCACGCTTCTAGTGTGAGCCTTTGTCTATTAGTCTTTGTCTGTTACAAATTTATAACTATAGTTTTTCCTAGAATGTATACAGAATTGTGTTAGTAACTTAAAACTCATTGCTCTAAAGCGTAGTTTAAATTGTTAACTAAAACTATCCCATGTGGAAGACTGGGGATGGGTTATTAGTAATGCTAGTAACTAATTTTAATGATGGTGGCTTATTCTAGGTGAATCCTAGCCGTATACCAGCAGTGGTTGGAGGGCTTCTTGATGTGGACTGTTCTGAAGATGTCATTAAGAACTTGATCATGGTGGTTAGAGGCCAGTTCTCAACAGATGAGCTGGTGGCTGAAGTCGAAAAAAGAAATCGGTAATGAAAAGGCATTTGTAGATGCCGGTGTTGGGCTTTACTGACCCTTGTATACACCCAGATTGAATTGGATGTAGTTCTGTTGAATGATACAATACCAGTATTGTTTTATGCTTCTTTATAGAAAAGCAGTTTAGATTTGCTAGTTGATTATTTGGGCCATATAGGAATGCCTGATAGCACTATATAATGAACAAATGTGGCTTTTGAATGCTTCCAGTACAACCAACTATGGGACGTCCCTTTAGAGTAAATCTGGATAAAACTGTCTTGACAGTCTTCTTGTAGGCACACAGCAGCTTGTAAGTAGTTTATAGTTACCTGTAAAATGAAAAAATGGCTTAAGCATGAAGATCCAGCTAATAGAACAGGCGTTGAAAGGAAAGATTGCAAAACTAGTGGCATCTGTAACCCGCCCTGATGTTAAACTGCAGATCTGACCTCCACTCACTTAAGACTCATTAAAAATTACTGACTGGTCTCTGTCTGCTTTTAAATCTGACCAGAAGACTTGAAGAGAAGACCAGCTGTTAACGGATAGCTGTCAAGCATCTCTCAGTGTGATTTATAAACCTAAAATGTTTGCTTCTTCAAAGGCTTAAGTTGCTGTTGCCATGGCTTGAATCAAGGATTCATGAAGGCTGTGAAGAACCTGCGACTCATAATGCCTTGGCCAAAATCTACATTGACAGTAATAATAATCCAGAGCGGTTCCTTCGTGAGAATCCTTATTATGACAGCCGTGTAGTTGGCAAATATTGTGAAAAGAGGGACCCTCATCTGGCCTGCGTTGCTTATGAGAGGGGGCAATGTGACCTGGAACTCATAAAGGTTAGCAAAACTGCATTTATAAACATTTTAAAGAACTACTTGCTGCCTGAAGTGGAAGCCTAGCTGGCTGTTTGTCTGACACTTGAAGAATCCTGTCTTGCAGTCTCACTTAGGAGTTGAGGGAGGCAGGATTCTTCTATATAGAGACAATAATTTTTATGCTGATGAGAAGAACTCTAACGCTGTTTGTCCGAATTAAATTGTATAACTCTGCAACTTTCAGGTACCATTCACGTTTTTCGTTCACTGATTCTGCTCAAAATTAATTTGTTTATTTGGCCCAGCTAATGAATATGCCTGCCGTTAAACCTTTGTTAATTTGATTTTTTTTTTTTTTTTTTTTTTTGAGCCATGAGCACTTGATTGAGCCATGAGCCTGATTGGCAGAAGGGACAGGCTGTCATCTAGCATGACTCTGCAGTAGGAGGAAAAGGTTCCTTGAAACTATAACAGGGCTTGTAATTTTCCCTTGCTGTGGTTGACCCTTAGAGTTGCTCCAATACTTAACTAGAAATGAGGAAAATAAATGTTGACAGCCAAACTGCTCAGACTTATTCCCATAGCATTCCTCTCCTATCTTAAGCTTATTGATTCCTAGGACCTCCCTTTGGAAGTTCAAGGGCAAGTGAAATTCCCAGGGTTCTCCAAACACATCCTAGCCTCAAACTGAACACCAGAGCTTAATGCCAGATTGTAGTGCTTGAGGCTGCTGAGAAAGAAAAGAGTCTCCTTCCTACCTGCACTTCCGCACTAGTATATGCAAAGAATGTCAGCTGTGTAGGGGTAAGAACTAGCTTGTTTTGCCCTGTTTGAAAGCAACTGTTCCCTGGCAAGGCCTGTCCTGTGAGTGTTAGAATGGCGATATGATCTAGGCTTGCTGCTGAAAGTGGGTGACTTTCCTGCCTGAAGCAGCTATTTCTGAAATAATACCTCCTCTGTGGCTGTTTAAAAAAACCCAACCCACAAATAAACAAATGCAGAACCAACACCCAGCTGGCTACATTTGGCTCTTTTATTTTGGCATATGAAGGTGGCTTTGAGTTGTTGTTTTGCTAGGAAACTTTGCTAGGATGAGCTTGAACGTTCTGGTTAACCATAGAAACTTGTCAGTACCAGCTTCTTCCTTGAACTGGTGTTCTGAGCAGGTGTTTGTGGTCATGGAGAAAAGGTCTTCCTCCTGTAAGAATTATTCTTGAGACATAGCCTCCTGAAAGAGGGCTCAACTCCTGCAACTAATAGATGTACAACGTAAAGCAAAAAGATGGTACTACTAATTTTCTTACAGCAAAGTACTTGAGATTCCAAGACCTAACTTGGATACTAACAAAACATGACCTATTGCTAGAAGATGGAATAGGGCATTCAGGTTTCTACTTTTCTAGTTGGGAGTTGAAGCTAGTGGTACTAATAGGATTTCTGTACTCTTCTGTACATTTATTCTGTACTCTTGACTTTTTAAAGGGGGAATCCAAGCCACTTGCTACTCTGAAAACCGCTACTGTAAGGTTAACGACACGAAATACATAACCTGTTTCTAGCTTTAAACACCAGCATCGTTCCTCAGTTCACTACTTAACACTGCCCAGGCAAGTGAATCCCTTTCTAGATTTAAAACTTAAGTTACTCAGGGTTCTTCAGGTCTTCACTTCAAACAGAAGCAAATAGTTACCGTGAAGCCACTGTCACAGTAGTTGTGTGTTGGGCGAAACCAAGAGAAGCTATAGAAATTCTGTTGGAGACCTTCTCCATGAGCCTTCCAGATCAGAGGCTGGGTAAGAACTTGTCTGTGGCATTTAGTATTGGTCAGCAATTGGTTCTAGTCAGTCTTCTAGGCTGTCTGATTCTTAGCTAAACCTGTCTTGTGGTACTAACCCTTAACACCAATATTTGTAACTTCTTCTTCAGGTCTGCAATGAAAACTCGCTGTTTAAGAGTGAGGCTCGTTATCTGGTGCGCAGGAAGGACCCTGAGCTCTGGGCAAATGTTCTGGAAGAAAACAACCCATTCAGGCGGCAGCTTATTGACCAGGTACAGCACAAAGGCTGAACTTTCAGTATGCGGAGACCTCAGGATGTCTCAGAAACATTATGGGTCGTTAAAGCAGCTGTCTTCTCCCACAAGGTCCCTTGAGGCCCCATCTCAACCATACAGAAACTTGTAAGAGTTTGAGTGGCAAGAATTAACTCTGACCTTCACAGTCAGAAAATTTAGTTACCACTAAGTTGTTATTTCTGTCCTGTGGAATGACCTAACTCGAGTGAATTTGCTCCCTATACAGACCCAATGTGGGACTTTAATAGTGCAGAACTAGCTCTTTCTTGCTGTCTATGACAAAATACTCTCAAAGTTCTGAATTCTTAATTTGTAATTCACTGGAATAGGTTGGCAAATATCTAATTTGGGGAAAACACTTAATACTTCCCTGCCTTCGAATCCAGGTTGTCCAAACAGCTTTATCAGAGACTCAGGATCCAGAGGAGGTTTCTGTAACTGTGAAAGCTTTCATGACTGCTGACCTGCCTAATGAATTGATTGAGTTATTGGAAAAAATTGTCTTGGATAACTCTGTATTCAGTGAACACAGGTAAGAGGAGAGCTTTGTCCACAAGTTTAGCCTATTTAGTGCCTTTGTCTAGGTCGTGAAATGACCCAAGTCATTTGTGGGCCTGTTGGTTGGAGGATATACACAGTCTTAAATGTGTATAATTGGGTGAAACCCCAGAATTTCAAGTCCTCTGTGCTTTAAGAACAGAGCTAGGTCATACTGTGCGTTTTGCAGTGATGTGTTGAGGGAACGCTGATATTGGTAAGCAATTTCTTTTAAAAAGCAAATATTAGTGCCTCTTAATCTGGCTGTGAAAGATTGTTACTAGTGACAGCAAGCAGGTGTACTTTTTTGCATGACAATACATGTCACTTGAACAGGTGTTACGGTGCACTGCTTATAGCCTCTGCCTTCTGTTAACCAAAGAAATCTCCAGAATCTGCTGATCCTGACTGCCATTAAGGCTGACCGCACTCGTGTGATGGAATATATCAACCGCCTGGATAATTATGACGCCCCAGATATTGCGAACATTGCCATCAGTAATGAGCTATATGAAGAAGCTTTTGCTATATTCAGAAAATTTGATGTTAATACTTCAGCGATTCAGGTGAGGCATGGTTCTTGTATGAAGGTATAGAATGCGAGTAATAGAATGGGAAGTGTACTGTTATATTGATTCTCAAGGAGTAATCAATATTCTCAAGGAGTGGGATTATGTGCAAAGAATAGCAAAACAAAGTCAGAATACTGACTTCAAAGGCCGATCTGGTCAAAGTAATCAAACAATGTTGGAGTGCTGTACTATATGCTTGGGATGTGTGGGCTGCGTTTTATTCATTGTGTGACTGTCTTGGAGACTCAGACGGAAAAAGTACAGGAGAAGCAAATGCTACTATGCGTTGTCTTTGAGCTGGCATTACTGACTTGTGTAAGGTAGAGGAGAAAGAGTAGCAAGAGTCTTATTCTTGATGCCTCTATTTCATTACACAAACAGCTGTTCTAAAAGCAATTAGCTTTGTGTTGTTTACACAGAACAGCTTATACACTTAAAGGAAGAGTTGTCTTAGAAAGGACAATGTTATAAACCTCTCCTTGTTTACCTTGCAACTTCTATTTCAAACAGGTGCTGATTGAGCACATTGGCAACTTAGACCGCGCATATGAATTTGCGGAGAGGTGTAACGAACCAGCAGTATGGAGCCAGCTAGCCAGAGCACAGCTCCAGAAGGACTTGGTGAAAGAAGCCATTGACTCCTATATAAAGGCAGATGATCCATCTGCCTACATGGAAGTTGTTCAAGCAGCTAATAGAAACGGTAAGGCAAAACATCCTCAAACATAAGATTGTTTAGCTATGAATTGCATCTACATCAAGCATCAGGGATTCTTGAGTCTTATGAGTCCTGTTTCAGAGGAAATGAGAGCAGTCGGTACATGGAATGGATGAGTCAATGTTTAGTGAGATTCCTGTCAACAAGCTTGTCTCTGTTCCTACACCAAAGATAGGTCTTCATGTTATCATCTAAAATATAGCTGAGTATTATGTATTTGTTTAGCTGTGTGTGGCAGAATTGCTTGCCAACTGGATTGTAGAATAGTTGCAAGAAGTTCGACCCTACGTGAAGGTGACTTGGTGTTTAGTAGGGAATTCCTTAACTCAAATGCAAATGGCTTAGTATCATGGTGGGGGAGATCCTTTAGACTACTAGTGAAAACTGTTCCCAGGGTGGGCAAGGTGAGCAATAGAAGATGACTAAACAGACGATCTTAAATATTTTTTCTCTCCTCAAGATAACTGGGAGGACCTAGTCAAGTTCTTGCAGATGGCCAGGAAGAAGGCTAGAGAGTCTTATGTAGAAACAGAACTTATTTTTGCTTTGGCAAAAACTAATCGTCTGTCAGAACTGGAGGAGTTTATCAGTGGCCCTAATAATGCCCATATACAACAGGTATGTCTTGACCCACAGTTCCCACATATGACTTGCTGTTTAGCTGACTCCCCGTTCTGGCTGTCACTCCTGTTGACCTTGGACTCCTAATCCAGGTTGGTGATCGCTGTTATGAAGAGGGGATGTATGAAGCAGCGAAACTACTCTATAACAATGTATCTAACTTTGCTCGCCTGGCATCTACCTTGGTGCACCTTGGAGAGTATCAGGCGGCAGTGGACAGTGGCCGCAAAGCCAACAGCACAAGGACTTGGAAGGAGGTAACTTAAACTCGTGGGTTTTTTAATATTCTGCAGATTGTGCTCTATTGTGGCTTTTGACTGTTGCAGTAGAGCATAACTGGACTCCATTGCTCTGTCAGTAATGTGGGAATTAAAGAAGAGTTAATTCATAGCTATGTACAATTAGCTGTGATAGCACCCTGCTAACTGCTTCTGGTTACAGAGTACGTTGGCAGCTTTATAAGCTGTCCTCTTGCCCAAGATAATAAAACTTCATTTCAAAACAGTGTAAAACAAATGGCACATACATTTGTACATAAGCCTCAAATGTGGTAAAGTTTCGCTAATTAACTTTCCCTTTAACATAAGGAGATTAAGTAAGCATTGCATTATTTTCCTGTTAACTGACTATTCGCCAACTCTCATTACAGGTATGCTTTGCCTGTGTGGACGGAAAAGAATTCCGCTTGGCACAGATCTGTGGCTTACACATAGTCATCCATGCTGATGAACTTGAAGAGCTGATCAGTTACTATCAGGTTAGATGACCGTTAATATCCTAGAAGACTCTAGACAGCATACTTGTATCTGCTAGTAAAGTGGTCACAGATAAAACCATGACACCCAGTGGGGCTAGTCTTTAAATTCATTCTTCTTCCACCTCTATTTCCTAATAGCTGCATGCATTTTTTTCTCTAGTAAAGGGAAGGGTGATAGTTTTCACTGTCCCTACTACAACAGTTCTGTTGTCTTATTGGAATTGTGTCTTGCAAGTCTAAGCACTCACACTTGGAGAGGAAAGCAAAGCATGTTGAACTTAATTAGATATGTATTTTAGCAAGCTTTAAGTGCCAGTTGGTCATGAATTGCAATTAATTTTTATTTTCTAACATCCAGGATCGTGGTTACTTTGAAGAACTGATTGCCCTTTTGGAAGCTGCTTTGGGCCTTGAGCGTGCTCATATGGGAATGTTTACTGAACTTGCCATTTTATACTCCAAATTCAAGCCTCAGAAAATGAGGGAACATCTGGAGCTCTTCTGGTCTAGAGTTAATATTCCAAAGGTATGCAGTAAGGTAGTTACACTGTACATGAAGTTGGGAAGCTGTCAGTGAATCAAACTGACTGATTTCTTGTTTTATCAGGTGCTTAGAGCTGCAGAACAGGCTCATCTCTGGGCAGAACTTGTATTCCTGTATGACAAATACGAGGAGTATGACAATGCAATAATTACTATGATGAATCACCCCACTGATGCCTGGAAAGAAGGGCAGTTTAAAGACATAATTGCCAAGGTAAGTAACTAGTTAACTCAATCGAATACTGAAAGTTTCTTTCAGAACAGAAGCAAAAATGCACAACAGAATCACTCTTTAGAAAATGAGTTTGCTTAAGCTACTACTCAGTTTTCCTGCTGTACTTATAACCACTTCCAATCAGTTTAGCACAAGAATTAATCTAATCTTACACCTTTTCGTTTTCTGCCGTACAGCACATTCTGTTGAGTGGCAGCGGCTACCACAGGATGTCTTTGGAGACTGCTTAAGGTCATATAGATCACAAGCAAGAGCCATAATGTCCTTAATACCTCTGAGCTGACTGCTGTCTTAGTCTGAGGCTATGACTGTTCTTGAAAGATCTCTGTAAACGTTTCAGTGGAAGAATTGTGATGGGCCGTCCCATGAACGTAGCAGACAATAATGTATTGCTGAATAGTTCAGACAAGATTTGAGACTGAACGCATTCTTATTGATCCTATGGGTTTCAAGGCAACACTTAAAGACCTCTTAAGACTACCTTTGCTGGCTTTAGGAGTTCAGCAAATGGTCACGTGAACTCCTGGCTGTCTGTGCCAGGATCTCTTTAACTGTGGGTGAGTTAGAATTGGTCTGCACTACAGCTGGTAGCTTGTGACTTCACTGCCTCTGGAAGGAGAAGGCGCAAGGAGCAGTCATAAGATTGAACAAGAATTCTGCCTCTAAGTGTAACAATTCTGGCCTCTAAAAGGAAACTTACGCTCTTATTTAAAATCAGATAAACTTGTGCTGAGTTAAGTGATCCAAACTAAGTACCTTAGGCTTACTTGTGTTTGAAGTACTAACTAGTGTCTAACCATGCAGGTGGCCAATGTGGAGCTGTATTACAAAGCCTTGCAGTTCTACTTGGACTACAAACCTCTGCTGATCAATGATCTCCTGCTTGTATTATCTCCACGACTGGATCACACCAGGACGGTCAATTTTTTCTCAAAGGTGAGTTTGGGAGATGGTAGATGAACAAGAAATCATCTTGCTCAAGTTAAGACGCTCTAGTCTCTGGCTGGAAAAAAGGGTTGACATCTTTCAGGTGGCTTTGCCCCCGGTATAAAGGACTGAGAAGCAGCCCAATCCTGGCTTGATATGGGAAACTCTGGAAGAGATAGCATAACTGGCCTAGGAGGTGTTTTATTTTACTTCTGGCAATACAAGATGCTTTATCTGAAGGGACCTGACAGTAAGCACAAACTCTTGTGATAACAACTGAGAACCTGTTTCAGGAGTATGAAGTGTCAGAATTGGTATACCTAATCTTGTATTGCAATCATCTTAATTCCAGGTTAACCAGCTACTTCTAGTAAAGCCTTATCTGCGTTCAGTTCAGAACCACAACAACAAAGGAGTTAATGAAGCTCTAAATGACCTTTTAACAGAGGAGGAAGATTACCAGGTGAGCGCCACAAAATAGGTTGCTAGGCCTGAGGGATGCTCTTCTTTCTCCAGCAAAAAGAGGCCATAGTTTGGTTGTTCCCCAACTGACGCTGACTAATTCCCTTCAGTAGAAGATAACTTCTGCAATGCAACAGCAGTGGGGCTGGAATCAGGTCCTTTGCAGCCAGGAGTCTTGAGACACTGTGATAATTTGCAGACAAAGCAGATGCCACAGTTGTTTTTTCTCAGAACAGACTTCGCAAAGGTCAATATCAGATGCGTACTCTACTGGGCAACACTTCAGTAAACAGGTTTGCTTCTGGTCCCATTGGCTGCAATTTGGAAGATAACCTTTGTCTTCTAAGGTTTCCTGTTCTGTTAAGTGAGGTCAGGCAAGGATCAAGTTAGCATCTTACTTTGTTAAAAATCATCTTTTCAAGAGATGCATGCAGTACAAAGGCTAAAAAAGCTGTAACCCTAGTATCAATGTTCAGCTGGCAGAACCTGAACACTTATGCACCAAGCTTAGATGCTTCTCTACTGTAGTTCTCACCTACTACCATCTGGAAGCACTTGTAACAGTTCTCTCTCAAACAGGGTTTGAGAGCTTCCATCGATGCCTATGACAACTTTGATAACATAACATTGGCTCAGCGTCTGGAAAAGCATGAACTAATTGAATTTAGGCGTATTGCAGCATATTTGTATAAGGGTAACAACCGCTGGAAACAGAGTGTGGAGCTATGCAAGAAAGACCGTCTGTATAAGGTGAGTTAATGCAGCCTTTCTCCCTGGCTGTCAAAAAGGAGTCTGAATCATAGATCTCCTGGATACTGAATGTGTTTTGTTAGTTTCAAATATGGACTATAGGTTGGCTTCTACAGAACATGCCTGGTTTTGAAAGTATGCATTATGGAATGCCAAACACCTGGCTCTTCTAGCTAGTGATAGATGTACATAATATGTAGAGCATGATGCTGACAGGCAAGGGTCAAATTTAACTGTTGTTCTTTTCTATAGGATGCTATGCAGTATGCTGCAGAATCCAAAGATGTGGACCTAGCTGAGAAGCTGCTTCAGTGGTTCTTGGAAGAAGGAAAGCAGGAGTGCTTTGCAGCCTGCCTTTTCACATGTTACGACTTGCTGCACCCAGATGTAGTGCTTGAGTTGGCCTGGAGGCATAACATCATGGACTTCGCAATGCCTTATTTTATCCAAGTGATGAGAGAATACCTTACCAAAGTGAGTATTGCATAGACTAAAAAGTTAAGGCTTTTTGTCTGCTGAATGATTAGCGTTATGCAAACCAGAGCTCTCTGCATGTATTTGGAGTATTGTTGTTCCTCACAGATGAAGTCTTCTATGAAGTTCTGTGGGTTTTGCCACTTCAGGCTAACTAGAAAAGGTTATAAATAAATGCCTTGGGACTTGAAAGAGTTCCAGTTAAACTTTTTGCTTTTAACAGTGGACAAGCAACTGTGTGCTTTTCAGAGCAGCTTCATAGTTGATGAAGCCGAAAAACTTGGTGGTGACAACCTGTATCACTCTTTACTTTGTGTAAATATGAAAGTATTTTCTGTTTTCTTGTTACAGAGAATACAGATTTTGAGTAACTAATAGTGCACACTAGTTCTACATCAGCCAGAGGCACAAACTGCCAAAGATGATTTTTTTTTTTTACAATGGAAAACAGAACTTCAGATACATAGTCTGGCTGTACAATGCTGATACCAACAGCTAGTCCTCGATTGGGAGAAGAGAGACATTCTGACTGTGTCACCCTGAAATGCTTGTCTCAAACAGCTCTAAGATACTCAGCTAAGATCCTTACTTAGGCTCTAGGGTTGTGTAGGAAGTAAAGAACTTCGTTAAAACGAGTAATCTAAAAGTGACTGCTTCAGATTGTTTCTAATCAAGTCATGTTAAGTATTCCCCTCTGAATTTTCTTGCAGGTTGATGGGCTGTTCTATAAGGTGACACTCTGATTTCAAACTCTTCATGTTCATTTGTGTCCCTCAATATCCTAGGTTTCTTTTACAGGAATCTAGCTGTAGCTTCTGCCAGAAGAGCACTGTAATTTAGCTCTAACTCATTTCCTGTTCACTTTCTAATGCTAAAAGGATAACTATTCACAAGCAACTTGAAAATCCAACCAGACTCAGCTCCTCTTTGTGGGAAAGAGAAGCAAGTGATTCAGGAGGACTTGAGTGTTTGGGCTCCTGTTCACTGTATTATAGGTATCTTGTAGCAGGGAAGATGTTGTTCATAAGTAAACCACAGCTGTTGCCACATAATAGGATGTGTCCTAAGTGCAAATTGCGTGTTATGCTGTAAATTACTGAAGTGTGCAATCTTTCAGGCATGGTGAGTTCAAATAGTAGCATAACACTTCTGTAAACTTCTTGCCTGTTAATATTTTGAAAGTGCTTGCACAGATCTTAAGTGCTGCTGCCTCCTCATATCCCACTGAGGAGGAACTTGCCACACGAGTTCACCTGAACTCTTCCATGTGAGGTTTAGGTCTAAAATCATGGAGTTTAAACTGCTGGTTGGATTTACAAGTAATCACATGTACTAAATACGGGATAACTTGCCAGAAAGAAAATCTGCATGGTGAAAGTGGTTTACAGTGGAACTAATTTAGTCTGTTGAATTAACTGCAAAACACGGAATTAGAGAATGGGCTTTATGAATGTGGTATGTCTAAAATTGTTATGTGACTAACTTCAATAGTTCAAAAAAAATGTACTGTTTATCAGCGGGGTGTTCCAGAACTTATCTTTCTTTTGTGGATGAAAAGCTGTTAAAGCACAGAATAGCCTATGTCCCAGAAGGGGACAGGCACACAAAGCATGGTGATGCCCATTTGGAAACCTTTTGAACAATTTCACTTCTAGGCAGCAAATAACACAGATGTTTAGGCTTTCCTGGAAAGGCTTTTCCCTTTCTTGGGATGTTTGCTGTCAGCATGCTTGCTGTTTCTCCAACAGAGGGAGTAACTGCGCTTTTATTCCAAGTTCTGTAATGCTTTAGGGGCAGTAAAGAGGAAAGCCTAATCCAAGAGAGAGTGGGAATCCCAGGTGATAAGTGGAGCAATAAAACTAGTTTGATAGCTGTCATTTGCTTTGATCCACAGTAACATGGATAGCATTTGTAAGACACATCCTTGGTGTTGTCCTGAAGAAGTGTTAGGCTGACAGCTGTAAATGAACCTGTTAAAGACCTACTGCCACTCTAGCTATTAATTTGAGTTGCAAACCTCAAAAAATCCACAAAATTGTTAAACACTAAACCTAGATAAGATCTCTAAAGTATAATAGAGACCCCTCTTGCAGCACTTCTCAGACCAGATAGGAATCTCGCAGTGGGAAAGGAGGATGAGGAGCAGCTGAAATACAGCATTGGACTAAATGTAGGTTTGCCAGGGATGTTAGTACTACCTCTATCTGGATGTGAAGCTGTGTGATTTTTATGCCTTTCAGTCTCAATGATTCTCTTATGGAACACATAACCTGTTAGACCTGAGAGAAGGGAAGATGCTGTTGCCTTCTCAGATTATTCCCGCTACCCCCAATTCAAGGTTGTGCTCAGGGCTCCCGAGCTACTGTAGCACTTTCACAAATGTGTTTAGCTTATTTTAGCATGACACAGATCCATATAATGCTCATACTATTAGACCACTTTTCATGATGGTTCTAGAGTTTCCTCTAAAAGGGGTCTGTGGGAATACTAATACAGTTAAACCACTATTGTGCAGCCAAGGGTAGGCTGTAGTCCTAGATAAGACCAAACTTCATGGGTCTGGAATATTTGCAAAGAACTGGGTCCTCTCGTTAAAAGGGAGAGGGTTTGAATATGATGCTTGGACCTGCAATCTGGTGGGCTTGTTTTCTGGATCATAAGAGTTACTAGACTAGGGCCCCATAAAGGGTTTCACGTGAAGGTAATGGCGATCTCAGCTGCATTTGACAGCTATTGTTTATTGCAATAAACCTAAAGCAATTGGGAAGGCAGATTTACAACATAGCTTGCTGGGAACACGCAGACTTTTGTAGTCTCCAATGTGGACTGATAAAATGAGCACTTGATACCTTAGGTACCAGGCATGAAAAGCCTCACAAGACGGTGCAATTCCTAGACAAGGCCTTCATACATCTCTGTTCGCTTCAATGTAGGTGGATAAACTTGATGCTTCTGAAAGCCTAAGAAAAGAAGAGGAACAAGTAACTGAACCCACTCCAATAGTATTTGGTAGGTGAAAGACTTGGTTTTAATTGATTACCTATTGTCACTCCGGTCACTTTTAGTGGAGGTAACTTAAATTACTACCTCCAGTTGAAGTAAACTGGTCTCAACTAGATAGTAAAATGGTTGTCTCTGCTAGATGAAATGCATAAGTTGTTGAAGTGACTTCTGACTCCTACAGTACTTTGACTCTTCAGCTAAAGTATTGCTCCTCTTACGTGACTGAGAACTCTAGCCTAGGAATAGTCTTTCAGTATGGTAGCAGGACAGGGAATACCAAGGTGTGCACAACCTCAGGAATAACTTACAGAGCATGCAAATTCTTCCTGTTATTCCTACCTGAAAGGAATGTGTCTGCCTTTTGCTCTTCCAAGTAGAAAGGCAGACTGGCTTTCTAGCTCACTCATTTTAAGACATGTGCAGCCAAAAAACCATGGCTGTCCTCAAGTGTGCTGCTATTCTAGAAGCCCTTCTGAAGAGGCATTCTGCCAACAAGCACCTAGAAGTGGCTGGTAAGGGAAGGATGTGACTGGTTTACTGTCTGATGTAGGTGTTAACCTGAATTTAACATATGCATGAGGCATGTGTGCTCCTAATGATGAAGACAAATGTGACAGGGTATGTTTGGGCCTTTTGCAGCACTCTTCAGACCATGAGACCTAACAGACCTAACTATTTGCTTGAATTGCTTTACTCATCAGTTCTGACCATGCATGGGTTAAATAGTATCAGTTTGTTTGGCTTTCATTATGATCTCTTCAAAACTAGCCAGGTTTATGACACCCTCCAGATCAGTTGATACTCAGCTTCCCTCTGAGTTCTGCCCTGGTTTTGTAGTTTTCTGGTGGCAGGAGCAGATGCCCTTGATGCCCACCACCGCTCGGTGGTGCATGTTAAGTAATAGCATGACTTGTTAGTGTACACTTGCACAGTGACTTTTTTTTTTTTTTTTTTTTTTTCTGGTAAAGCCTCATAATCCTGTCCTGTAGTACAGCTAGCATTAGGGAAGCTTGGGTTCTCAAACTAACCTTCTTGTTTTTCTTATGCTTTTCTAGGCCAGCAGTTGATGTTAACAGCAGGCCCCAGTGCAGTACCTCCCCAGGCAAACTTCCCATACGGATACACAGCCCCAGGATTCACCCAACCGCCCGTTTATGGTTTCAACATGTAACTAGCTCTCTGACAGACCTTCACTGTCTCTGTTCTCTTCCTTCCCGTCCCTTTTTAACTTCTCCAAGAAGTGTACAATGGTCCTAAGGGCACAGATGACCTTCTGTTGGCTGAACACACTTGCTGCCCGGCTCAGTGAGGAGACTTCAGTGGGATGCCTGCTACTGTTATTTATTGATTATTGTCTGGTTACATTTCAACCTCTGAAAGGCAGCTTTTGTTTATGACATTGTGAGACTGTTGTCTGAAGTTAAGGCACTATTTCACTAACTCATATAGCAATAACTGCTTGAGGCCAGGGGGAAGAGAGCAGATTTTTCTTTCTTTTGCAAAGCCTATTAAGTCAGCTGGGAAATTGCCTGGCATCAAGTTGTTAAAGCTTTAGCTGAAGCTACTGAAGTAGCAGGGTTGTTAACAATTCAGTGAAGCATCTCGTTAATAATGAATTGTTGAAAGCTTGTGTGCATCTGACTACCCCATTTTATTTGCAATCTTCTGTGCAAAAGAAAATGGGCTTTCTAATATTTGTGCTCTGAATGTTTAGAGGAATACTGGGAAGGTCTCCTTTTCTGAACAATAATGCTGTTGGGGTTCAATGCTGTTGGAGTCTGTTCTATATTTTCTGGAGTAGATGTGAGACTTGAAGAAAATAAATCTTCTCATGCCAGAGAGCAAACATTTCCCAGATCCTTTTTGTTTAAGAAGAGAGCATGTTATTTGTTGATGTTAAATGGTACTAAAGGAAACTGCAGCTATATGTGGCAAGTGAACATAGGAGTGTACATGGGCTGCCAAAGTACTAGAGATGAAAGAGGACAGTGTTGGGGCTGGGGAGGGGGACACACTGCTAAAATATTGAGGCAGTAGGGAGAGCCATAATCCTGACTTTTTATTTGCACCTTTAGCTGATTCTGGCATTGGCTTCCTGCCACACCATGCTCTGACCCTGTCTGGTGGGCAGAGTCAGCACCACCTCAGTTAACAGAGTGCTGCAGTATTATCAACAGCGTGTCCATCACCCACCTCTTTCTTTACCAGCAGGGATGTATTATTACTTTGTGCCACTCTTCAAATACATGTATCATTAACGTTTTATGTACTTAGATAACAATCCATAATTTATGGTTATGAACCTTGTGCTAATCTTGAATATTATAAAAGTCCAGCTATGAATGTAAAACTGCAGTATCCACTGTGTGGTTCTAGTTTTAATATCTTGGGAGTGGGGACCAGTTACTAGTTACACACTGCTATTAATAGCATCAGGTTTCTTAATGTGACGACTAAGGATGCTGGGCAGGAAAAAGGGAGACTTGTGCCAAAACACCTAACTGAAAAGGGAGTTGCGGTCTCTTCACTGGACACATCAGCACACTGTCATGTGTGGAGGTCACACTGCAAGAGGCATCACATGCTCACGTGACTTCATTCACAGGGACTAGAAAAGCTTCAGTCCTGTGGTGAGGGACAAGCTGCAGGTAATGTCTTCTCCACTAAAATACATTAATATAGCAGCAGTAGTGGTAAGCTGCACTTTTTTCATACTGATTTCTACTTGAACAGGGCAAAACATCTTTAAATGCCAACCAGTAGAGACTTCCAGGGTTGTGAAATCTGTGACAGTAGACTATAGCACAATTTGAACTATCATATTGTCTCCATCCGTCTCTGCGCTGTGATAGCAATGGCAAAGAGATGTGGCATCTACTTTCTTGATACAGGCTAGAGTGCTCCTGCTGTTGCTGTAACATGCTAACCTCAGTGTTGTACTGATCAGCACTCAGCAGCTCAGCTTCAAATACTGAGCAGCTAATGAGTTCAAGCAAATCTGCACTGTGCCCAGACTTATTCCTACCAGGAATTAGCTGGGTAGCACGCTATTTTCCAGACAAATGGTACTTATATTTTGTAACTAGTTCCTTGTGAGTCACAAGGAACTTGGGTGAGGCAGCTGGAACTGAAGACCAGCTCTAGGACTAGGATGACTAGGAGTTTCCTTCCTCTCAACTTGAAAGTTTACAGTGGCTTCACATCAACGATTACAAGTTGATGGTGGAATACAGTAGACTGCTAGATTAAATACTAAAACAGCTCACGACCTGTAGAGAATTGAGCTAGCCTGGGGATCCTTAATAGCCGCAGTCTAGAAATCTAATTACAGGAATGACTGAGTTCTCAAAGAAAGCAAAGCTGCCAGCTCTAATGAACAGTCTTGCTTCAGTTGCTCTCCTGATACCTTGAGCTCTTGCTAAGTATAATGGCTTTTGTAAATTCTGTGATCTTGCATTCTAAAATGTATCTGGAAAGGCATACTTCCTGCCATTACAGTGCAGCTGTACCTAAAATGTGGAACAAACTTTTGCATACCAGAGTACTTTACTGTTTCTTTAACAGTTAAGTTGTTCTCAGCAGGAAATAACCCCTTTTAGTGGTTTAAGTGGATGGCTTAATCCAGTTTATGAAGTTGTACTGTCCATCCAAGTTTTTGAAAACTTGGATAAGATTGTTTTGCAGAAAACCTTTGAAACTAAGCTTCTCGCTAATTCCCACCATTTCAGTGAGGCAAGTCTAGTGCCATCATGTAGAATGATCTGTTCATGCAGAACAGGCTGCGGAGTGCAGCATCTGGAGACTACCTTCTGGGCTTACAATACCGTGAAATAGTAAATTGCTTGAACCTGCATACAGGCTTTTACAGACTTATGCTTTTCCTGTGAGAAATGGTGTGGATTTCCTTCTGTAATAGCTCTTGCTACTTGTCAGACCTTAGGGTGATTTTCCCCAGTCTGACAAACTTTGGGCAACTATGGATCTGGCATCAGAGATGACAAGCAATCTGCAAGCATTGCTGTGCATCTGCTTTCATGTCTTGTGAGCTAGGTGGAAACTGATCTCTCCACAAATGACTGCAAGGACATGTGCTCCACCTTGAGCTCTAAAGTTCTGACCTGTGTTCAGCTGCTCACTCTATGCTAGTACTTGAGCTCCTCATACTATTCTTTTCTCCCTCACATCTTTAAAGGTTACTGGTTTCTTTTGGTACAAACACCAAGTGAAAGGAGAGGGGAGGACGAAAGCCTAACAAAACTGCTGCTAAAAGCAGAGTTCTGATGGAGGCTACTGCTGTCTGCTCTGTTCAGCCATATGAGCCAGCCCCATAAAGTCAGGAGGAATTAAACTCGGGAGGAATGCATCGCTGGGGTAAGATCTGTTTCTTATTGGCTATGTAATTTTGTGGTATTTTACAAGACTTCTATTTCCCTATCCCACTTTTTAGGGTGCTATAATTAAATGGCAGCGTAGCAGAAGAAAATGCTCTTAAGTCATTTTGCTCCTTAAAAAATAAAACTTATGAGCAGATGGAGCCATTCAAGTTAGTACAAATTATGGGAATGATACTGGAAAGATAGTAGTAAATATAAGGTCCAAAACTTAATTTTGATTTCATAGCTTCTTTTTTTAGCAACTGTAAAGCTGAGAACTGGCACTTACGGGATGACAGGGATCTTTTAATAAGGCTGTGTGAAACCAGGAACAACTGTTTTTACGTAGCAAAACCAACAACAGTTACTCAGAAACATAAAAGATTTCTTTTGTTCTTTGAACTCTAAAACTGACAAACATATCCTCTGTTGTTTCATGCCCACTCAGATGAGCGTGGATAACTTTTTTACTTGGGAACATATGATATACTCGGGCACAGCTTACTGTTCAACTGCTGTATAGTTAATGTTCATCCTTCAATGTGTGACGTTTTCATTGTCAGGGTAGAACGTGGCCACTGAGAAACTCTTAGTGGGATTAAACCACCATGACAGTGGATCTGGTTTGCGCTGAAAAAACCGAGGCTAGAAATCTTGCAAATCTTGGAACCTGTAGCACTGCATGTACCCGGTTCCCATAGCAAGCAGTTCATAAAGCATGTACTACCTTGTGACAGGGTGCATTTCCCATCTGTAGAACTTCTTTCTGTCTTTCTGGTTCCTTCCCATTCTTCTGTGAATGGCTTGGCTTG
This sequence comes from Calidris pygmaea, assembly GCA_003697955.1. Lineage (NCBI taxonomy): Eukaryota > Metazoa > Chordata > Aves > Charadriiformes > Scolopacidae > Calidris > Calidris pygmaea. Next base: position 45,012 of record QJSC01014800.1, on the reverse strand, counting down.
TCACTTGTTTCCAAGCTGGCTATTTCTTTTTTTGCTTTACAGAGTATCCCAAGACGGTTTCAATCTCATTTGTTCCCACAAAGTAAAATTGGGGCGTCTTGAATTTGTGATGAAATGTTATGGAACTGTGAGAAACTAGGACCTAACAGGAACATAAGGCTGGAAAATGCTTGATGACAGCAGAGTGCTTTGTGACACCAGTGTGTAATTAGGTTGTGGTTTTTCAAGGGAATGAACACTTGCTATAGCAACCTGCAGGTGCACCGGTCCAGCTTAATGACTCTGGAGTCTTTTTATTCTGCTACATCTTTTACTTCACAAGCATTCAGCCTTCACAGAGTTTGTTGCTGGTATAGCTTTCTTGTTTTTCAATACTATGTGTTTTCTGTGGGTGTATTTCCAAAGGTAATGACAGATCCTGGCTCATGTTTAACTAATAAAATGCTGCAGAGTTGTTAGCATAGGTGTGGGTTTCAGCCTAGATCTTGAAGTCTGGAGCCTTTGAGATCTTTCAGGAAGGTAGCAAGATTAATCTGTTTTCTTCCAAGCTAAAACAGACTATACAGTTGCCAGTTCTTAAGCGTTACGATGGTATGAATTTGAAATACAGTCAGTGAAGGGTAAGTCTTGTCTTGCTTTTATATGTCAGAATATAAAAATTCTGAGGCAAAATCTGAGTTTATTCAGTCATGCATTCTCCTGCATCATTCAATGACTTGAGGAGAATTTTTTTTTCTGTCTGCTGTGGTTTTAGTCAAGACTTTAAAATATCCTCATCTAAAAATCTGCTTCTCTTTTTCCTTCTAGTAGTTACGAAATGAAAGAATTACAAAGTCATCTGATATGCTCTTTTCCACAGCAATGAGGCCTGCAATATTAAGCAGAGCACAAAGTCCCAAAGTGCTGGTTATCCAGTGGGGAAGCTAGGAGTGGACTTGAGTGGGAAGGGGCGGTTAGTAAGTCTTTGCATTGCTTTCCTTTTAGAAGATACATTTTTGTTTTCATTTAGAGGGTGGGGAAATGGTCTCATCTAGGGTAAACTGCTAACAGGGTTTCTCAGCTGGATAGTTTATTTCAGTAATATATCATGCTGTGAGGGAAGCATGACCATGGTCTGGCAGCAGAATAATCTGTCAATGCTGCGTGCAGTACTTGAATTTCACTTGTCTTCAGAGATGGGTCATTAAAATTCATACATTAAGGTAACAGGGACTTCTGTTGGTCTCTTTCGGGGCTGAATCTTGGTAATCTCAGTGAATAATCTTGAGTATCAACAGGAGCTCTTTTTGCATGTGTGCTCAAGTGGGAATAATGCAGGTTGTTTTGGAATAGCATCATCTTTCTTATAGTCACACTAGCTCCTGCTGTGCACTCTTGAAAGCTGAGGAAATGTTGACTCAAATCTTCAATATGATCACTTCTCCTTGAAGCCTGTGTATGCACAGGATCTGTTACACACGAAGGTATCTTTTGTTCTGTCAGGGAACCTGAGAGGAAATGAGTTTTCTTATTTTACCATAAGACCCCAAGTGACGTAGATTAATGCATGGGAAGGTTTGTAGTAGTTGATGAGTTGTAACGGTTCAGATTCTCTGATTCAAGGGCATACAGTAGGAAGTTACCTGCCCTATACTGACCACTTTGTGGTCTCTGAAACTATGGTGTGCACCAAGCTGTGCCAATTAAAAAAACCTAACAAACTAACAACCCACCCACCCCCCAAAAAAACCCAAAACAAAACACAAAACCCCACCTCATTTTGGGTAGGGGCCAGGGAGGGATAAGTTGGAACTGATCAGGTGTGGTCATTGTTTATGTGCTTTCTAGGATCAGAAAGCTCTGTCTGCAATCAGTGCTTGCATTTAAAAAAAAATCATGGGAGTTGCTTTCACCTTTTAATTTGGGTTATTAGGGCTTGGAGGGATGCCGTGAGGTGCACAGGCTGCAATAGCACCTGACTATGTATTTCACAATTCTTTTATCTTTCTATGTTAGCAGAAACGAGCCAAACACCAGCAAGGAAAATGGGTTCAGATTGTCAGAAAGTTATTTCCACGAAAATTCCTGAGCTGAGAACAGTAAGATAGAGAACTTGATATCCTCTCCGTAACAATAGCTGCTCTTGTATGCTTTGACCACCCGTTTCCTAGGAGATGCTCTTGACCATGCAAGTCCGGTCAAGTCTTTAGTTTCGTGTAAGTCACTTACGGGATTTAACATGCACCTTTTGCAGCCTCTGGTATTTCAGGGGTTGCTTATCTTCCTTAGACGCTCTTCTCCTTCAGGCTTTCTGCTGACAGGTATAGTTAGCAGCTTCTTGGAGGTCAAGTTGAGATGGCTTGCAATCTGCATGCGATTAAATATGAATAATCCTTTCCCTGTTCAGCAAAGCAAGCACTGTTGCGGATCCCCCTGAGGCTGATGAGAATTAAGCATGTGGCATAGTATTTTCTTGAGCAGATTCGGGAATCTATGAGATCTAGGCCTTGTTGTGAAGTTGATCATGGCCTCACATCAGTGTGTCTACAAGCAGACATTGATGTTATATGGTAACTTGATGGAAAGGTAGCCAAGAGCTGCAGAGATTAATCAGAAATCCAAATGCATTTCCATTCGTTTGCCATCTTTGAAAGGATTTGTCTTATTTTTGCCATTCCAGTACTGCTAACCTGAGCACTGAGTAGCTGTTATTTAGGAGCATTAGCATTATCTGAAACAAGCCCAAAGTGTTTGCAGTCACAGGCAGTGAGTTACAGTGAGAGGTGTTCACGTGGTTACTGCCCGGGGCCTTTCCTTGTCTCCTCACCGACTGAAGCGCTAATGCTTCAAGCAGAGGCCACGAGAACAGAAAAAAACCCACCCGTTTGAAGTGCGCTTGGGCACCTGGAGGCCAAGTCCACCTTCGGCCGAGAGCAATGGGCGCTCTGACCGGGGGGGCTTTAGGGTGCTTTTTGCAGCCAGTGCTGGCCGAGCGCGCCCGGGGGCGCTGCCTGAGGCTGTTCAGGGAGCAGTGGGCAGCGCCAGGCGAGTCCCTGCGCCTCCCGCCTCTGCCTGGAACCCGCGCGGGGGGATTTCTCCAGGGATTTCCGGGAGTGGGGTAAGAAATTGCCATTTCCGCAGCGGCGCAGCCCCCGCCGGCTCTCGCTGCTGCCGCCGGCTCATCCTCATCGGCCCCGCCCCGCCGCCTGAGGATGTGACGCCACTGGGGCCGCCCCTTCGCGGGCGCCGCCCTGAAATAGGGCTCCGGCCGCCGCCGCCGGGCAGCGCAGGAGACGCGGCCATGCCCGCCCCAGCCGCGCCCCGCCGTCTGGTCGCTGCCGCCCCCGCCGGCAAGGCCAAGCTCACCCACCCCGGCAAGGCTATTCTGGCAGGTAAGCGCCCCCCGGGTGGGGCCGCCGCGGTCATCCGCGCTGGGCGGGGGCTGCCGCGAGCCGCCCCGGAGGCAGCGCGCTCCCCGCGGGAGCTCCGTCTCTGCTGACCCGCCGGGACCGCCCGCTCCGCCGCGGCAGCCCGGCAGCCCCCGGAGCCGGCCCGTGAGACGCCGCTCTCCCGCTGCAGCCCCTCGGTGGAGCGGGGTTTCCCCTTGGCGGCAGCCAGAGCGGTCCAGCAGACGTGTCCCGAGCTTGGGCGTTGCCTCCCCGGGCTCCCGGCGCGGGTGGCAGCGTCCTGTGAGGCTGCTCCTGCAACCTGTGGCCTCGCTGGGGAGGTGTCAGGGTACTTGCTACAGTAACGCAGGGTAAACGGAGGGGTTTCGGCAGTAGCATTGTTTAGCAAGGTTAGCTAGACTTAGCTTTTTGTAGCTAGATTTTCACGTTAGCAGGAGGGAGCTGGAAGAGGCAGCAGCAGGGGACCTTATGCACCCCCAGAAGATGTTAAAGGAGAAAGCTGAAGCTGCAGCGCTCAGGTTTTTTCTGCTCCAGCCGTGTCTTGTACACTGTTTTACAGCTCCTCTTACAGCTTCTTGGTCACTCCTTTGTGTCTCAGCATCGGTCCCCGTGGATCGGGGCACGTTTTATCATCCAGTTCTAGCCATTTCAGTGGGATCTAAACAGGCTCTAAGCACAGCAGTAACTGCAGAGTTAATGCCCTTCCTTCTGCTTCTAATTGGTTTGAGCTTTGAGCTGAATGGAATCCAAGACAGTCAAAGGCTTGTTAAACTCCTTTGTAGCCGTTCATTAGCTCCCTGGTTTCTCCTGCCACTTGCAGGACAATTCCCAGAGTGGAGATTAGTGTCTTCCCTTTGAAATGAGCCACCACGGTCTCCACTTGATTGGCGTGTTTAGAGCTTTTGTGTTTTCCAGCCAATTCTTCCTCCTATGATTGTGCCTTTGTTTGTCTGTCCAAGTCTCTGCTCCCCTCTAAGGTCAGAGCTTCAGCCTCCTGTAGCAGGGACTGGGGGAACCAAAGCTGTGCCCACCCTCCCAGGGTGCAGGGAGTTGAGCCCTTGCTGCTCCAGCTGTGCCACTGCCCTTGCTGTGGTGGTCGGCCTCCCCTCGCGCAGCTCCGGAGGACTGCTGGAGACATCAGCGCCATGAGAAATGGATGCAAGTGTTTAGGATGGGAAAGACAGGTAGCTTGCTCCCCATCCAGTCTTCCCAACTCACTGCCTATGCGTGGTGCATCAGATTCTCGCTGTCTGGGCCAGTGTCCCAGGGGACTTTCATAGCCTTTGCTTAAGTCTGTAATCATGGGTCATCAGCTGTGGATAGCTTATTGCCATACTCTGGCAGGCTTCCCCACTCTCCTTTGCCAGGAGAGTTGTCGTGGGTGTCTGGAAGCTGTTCTGGTGTAAAGGAAGGGACACAGTGCTTGTGGCCTCTGCCGGGTGTCACGTTGGGCAACATAGCACAAAGCTGCATGTGCTCCCACTCGGAGGAGCCCTTCTGGGTCCATGTGAGGCTGCAGAGGTGGAAGACGGACCCTATTGAGATGGTGGTCATCTCTTTGCACGCAGCAAATCAGAGTAATTGGTTAATGGGCAGAAGTCCAGCCAAGTCTCTGTGGCATCTAATTGTATTAGAGAACCACAAAAATAGGAGAAAGCTGCTGTTAACTCCCTGTGTCCTGATCTGTTCAGCCCTCCAGCCCCTTGCTGAGGGGATGCAATGCCATTTGTGGCTGTCCCTTCTGACTTTAAGGTGTTTGGTGATGCTCTCAGGATTTCTCATCTGACATCTGTCTGCACAGCAAGGGCATGCGCTCCAAAGCTCAACCTTCTGGAGAGGTGGAGGTATTCAAGATGGACATCCTACTGTGCTGTGTCAGCCTTGTATTGGTGGACTTAAATAAGCAGCCGTCATCCCATCCTGGATGCATATCTCCTCTCAGACCCTGTGTGTAATTGAGATCCTCTGCCAGGAAGGCACAGCTTCCTCGTGCTACCCAGACCTGAGGAGGCTGGGGCTGGCTCTTCTGAAGAGGCACAAGTGAAGCTCTGGCTGCTAAGAGCTCTTCTTCTTCAGTTGTCGCAACAGACAAATGCGAAGTTAAAAATTAATTTGTTAATGGGCTCTCTTTTGTCCAAGCAGTGGTCATGTGCCAAGGCAGCACTTTACCTTGCTGTGACCACACAGCCTGTGCTGCTGCCAGTGCTGTGGCTGTGCGTGGCCAAAGCACACGAAGCCAGCTTGGCTGTCCTGGCCGGTTGGGTGGGCATCACTGCCAGGACTTAGTCCTGGCAGTGATGGGGTTGCTCCATGGCAGACTGGGCTTCCAGAGGGCAGAGCTGAGTGGATGCGGATCCCTGCCACTGCCCAGCCCCTATACCACCTTTGCCAGGGGAAGAGTCCACTAGGCTCTGAACTGATGGTACAAAGTTGGTTTGGGGAACCTGGCACTGGGTCAGAAGGGACATGGCTGTAGGACGCTGAGATTTGGTATAACATGTCTTAGCTTCCATTTGGTTAAAATACTGGTAAACTTGCAGGCTTTATGCTGAAATTGATATTATCTGTGTCTTTCTAATTCACCTCCTGGATCAGTTACCTGTTGTAAAGCTAGTGTAATTTTAATCTGAACTCACAAGCTGGTTTGAGGACCAGCTCATGTCTCTTCTGCTGGGTAATAACCTGTTAGCAGGCAGACCTGGGAGTCCAGCCATGTCTCCAGCTCCCCTACAGCCCGTTTTCCATTTCTATGCCATGGTTTCCAAACAAGCCCTTTAGCCCGGCAGGCTCTTGTCCTTCTTGCCAGCCTCCTTCGGGGATGGTTGCTGCCGGTCTACTGTGCAGCTCCCAGCATGGGGCCATGCCACAGCGGGCAAGCGGGGAGCTTGAGATAAAGGCAGCAGGTTAGGCAGGAGTGCTGGTGGTCACCCCTGTGTTTCCCTGGGGGGCTCCTTGCTGGGATGTTTGGTACTGCAGGGCCATTAGATCAGCTCAGGCCAGCCTGCCAGGACTACTTAGAGCCCACTGCAAATGGTCCTCACCATTTTGCAGGCAATCCCCTGCCTTCCTCCTGAGAACTTTGCTCCTGGTTAGCAGCGGCCATTTGATGAAAGGCTTTGCCTGCCCTGCCCAGAGTTAAGTACAGTCTTACTCTGTTTTTAGCCAGCTTTGAAGTCTGGGGTTTGCTCCCTCCCACGGAGAAGCTCCTAGCTGCCTTGCTCTTCACATGGTAGCTCGGCTTACCCGAGGGCTGGTGCACAGTTGGTGTTCCTGCCTACACCTGATCCTGCCTGGTCAGGGAGGCAGGGTGCCTGGATGCTGTCCTACGTGGTGCTTGATTTGGAAAGAACTTGCAATGGTCATGGCTGTTGCTCTGATGTTTGCTGTAAACTTTGAGTACTGCTGGGAAATAGCAGTGGCAGACACCAATGTCCCGGAGGAAGCATGGGCAGCAGGGACTCTGCAGGGAGAAAGAGAAGAGCCTGCAGGGTAGGGCACGAAGCAGACATTTAGCAAAGAGTCCAGGATCACATTAGAAGCAAAGCAGTAATTAGAGCTTCAGTTTCTTCTTCTTTGTTAATCTCTTGATATGATCTTTCTTAGGAAATGCTGTAAACCTACGGAGGAGAGGAGTCCAGGGACTGGGTTTGAAAGCTGAGGCTTGTTTATTGCAGAGTAGGACTCCTTTCCCAAAAGTCCCAAGTCTACCTGGGCTTCCAGGGCCGTTGCCCTCGTGGGAGAGAGGTTGTGCTGCTGGGAATGACTGTGGTCCAGCACACTCCCTGGCTTTTATATGGATGACTGGTACTCACAGCAGAGTAGAGGATGTTCCCTGCCTCGATGCTGGGCTGGAGGGGTGCCGGGTGGTGGGCTGAACACAGCTGTGGGGGAAGGATCGGTGAGCGTGGAGGGAACTAGTCTCACCAGGGCTGCTGGCTCTTGATGCATCGCACCTGGCTGTGGCTTCCCCTGAGGTTGCCTCTCCTGGCTGTCATCTGTTTGGAGAGTGGGCAGGAGATGCTGGCAATGAGTGCATCCTTGCCTGCCTGTGAGCCTTCATGGACTGCAGCTTCTGCAGAAACCTACAGCATCCCCAAGGGTTTTGGTGGGAGGGGGCTGTCAGCCCCAGGACTGGGAAGCCACATCGAGGTGCCCGGTTTCTTCAGTCTGAATGAATTCTGTGTGAGCTGGGGTTAACCCTGGGGTTTGAAATGTGAGGTTTTGAGATATTTGCATGTGTGATGCTCTGCTTGACATTCTGCAGGCAGCCATTTTCTTTGGATTGATGTGAATGATCGGAAGGAGCCATCCGTCTTCCCAGAGACAATGAGCACCGCAAGCTGACAGCTCAGGGATGTTGCAGCATCTCTCATCTCTGATGGCCTTGTGTGGTGCATGCCAATGCAGCCTCCCTGCTCCTGCCTGTGCAGTGCCCTGAGGTCTCGGGTCACCTCCTGACAGCAGGGCTTGATTTCTTGCCACCTCTTCTCTCTCCCTGTGCTCCAGTGCCGGGTACAGCAGTTGTTGCCCTGTGCTGGTGGCTGGGGCCCAGAGCCTGTCCCCAGGGAAGCCTTGGTCCCGGCAGTGGCTACCTCATCCAACGATGGGGCTGTGCTGGGCGAAGTGTCCAGCAGCCCTGGGCTCTGACATTAGCTCCCTGTTGCCTGTCTTTAAAAGATTTTTGCACACTTAAAAAGTAGATAGCTGAAGCAGGGTGATGGGTTGGCCGGGAGCCTGCTTGACAGCAGAGCCAGGGCCTCGGGGTGCGCAGCGCAGTGGGGTGAAGGTGAGTTGAGCTGGGGTGGGGGACTTGGCAGTCCCCAAAGGTGATCTCAGCACTGCAGGCTGTGACTGCGAGCAAAAGGAAATGGCTTCTACCATCATACCTACAGCCAAGAAGTTTAAAATATAATAATGATTTATTGCAATATTGGCCCACTGAGAGGTAAATGCAAAGACGCGACGGATGAGTGGGTTGTGAAAGGATGGCCTGTTGAAACAGGACGATTCCAGTAAGGTTAGGGACAAATTACTCCATCCCATTCACGGCTTTATCTGCAGCACTGTTTGCACAGGGCTGTTTACCCAACCGATGGCATGGGGTACAGAGAGGCGTGTTTCATGTTTGTTGTTCTGTGTATCCCTGGTGGGGGGATCAGACTTTCACCAGCCAGGCCGCAGCACAATCCTGTGACAAAAGCGGCCACGTGTGTATTTACCAAGGGACATACTGAACCCCCATGCCCCCTCTGGCCTTGCCCCTATCAGATAGGAGACCGTCCAAGGGCCCTAGCCCTGTTGCAGGGTATAGATGCCCTCTGAGACGAACTGACCTATTGCAGAATGTGTCTTTGCCCTTCTAATCAAAACAGGGGTAATCTTCTGGCAGTCTGATTCGGGGAAGCAGCCCTCCCTGATCTCGGTGCCATATAATATCTTTCCCTGCAGAGCAGCCCCTGTGGTGGTTTTCCCCAAGGATGGGGCTGTGGATGGGTGGTGAAGGGCCGTGGGTGGCAGAAGGAGGTGCCCAGGTGAGGACCGTGGTGTTAGCCTTGCTGAAAGCAAGTTCTCTGGGAGAGCAGTGTCTCCAGTGAGGCACCTGCCTGCTCCTGGAGCCAGGCTCTGCCCCGATCCTGTTTCACAAGGTGGCCCATGGCAGTGGGGAGGGTGGAGCCTGTTAAACCTGTTTCACCACTGCAGGCATGGTAGAATATCTCCACCGCTGCCCTTAGCTGGGTTACGCTAATGGTGTGGCTCAAGAGCAGCATGCGTGGCTGCCAAGAGGGGCTCAATCCCTTGGTGGCAAGGAGAGAGATCTGTGCTGCTGATGGGGCAGCACCTGGGCTGCAGAGAACTGTCATGAGCTGGTGGAGGGTATGTCTGCCTCCCTGATTTGTAGCACTCTGCTGGTGTTTGATTCTTTATATCTTTTGTGTTTTATTTCCCCAGCTCTGAAAGCTATCTTGGCTAATGAGGAAGGGCACCAAGACAAGAATTGTAAGCACGGCATCCATGAGGCAGGCAGGATTGCCTCTCCTCTGGAGAGGAGATGTAAGCCTGTTTGTGCCTTCCCGCTGCCCTGAGCCCTGCAGCCAGGAGGGGCAATCTTCAGGCAATGACGTCCTGAGAGAGCTCTGCTGCTTTGCTTCCAGGCCCTTAGGAATAATGTCCTCTGGCCTGAAAGGATCCCGCTGAATAGGAAGTTAAAAGGAGCTTTTTGTATGGAGATCAGGTGCTTGGTGTGTCTGCATGTGAAATTACCCTTAAAATGGAGAGGCTGAAATGGCTCTCCAAGTGCTCACTTCTCATCAGAGCTGCACAGAGTCCTGCTGCTCTGTCTGCAGGAGCAGGATGCTTTGGCAGGCACAGTCACTTGCAGGAGTGGCAGAGGGCCAGTGCCGCCTTGTGCCCCTCTGTGGCTCCCAAACAGGGCAGCGGGTGCTCGCTTGCCTCTGGGTAAGGGTTTGCAGGGAGTGCCAGCTGCAGCTGCGTGGCCTTAGTTTGTGTTGGCCCCTGGGGCACTGCTCGTCTTCCCCATCATGGCTTCATTCTCCTGCCCTCGGCACCCACCCTGTCCAGGGTGCCAGAGCTGGGGTCCCAGGGACGTGCCGGTTGCGGGGTAGCTGGCGGTGTCCCTAGAAGCTACTTGGCTAATGTGGTTTGAGGTCATTAGCTGAAACTGGATGTGCTGATGCCATCACACACTGTGTGAACATCATGGGGGCAGCACCTTCCTACTGTCCTCAGAAACCCTCTTCTTCACGTCAGCTCTCCCCAGCGGTGCCCGAGGGCTGTGGCTGCATCCTTGAATAACTCTGCTGGCCCCTCTGCAAAGGAGAGCTAAACTTTTTCTGGGAAAACCATGCCAAGTGGCTGACAAAGGTATTTTTTCCTTTGCTCCCTTCCCCCCTGGGCCTGTAGGATTGGGATTGCTGTCATCAGGGCACTTGCAGGCTCGCTGCAGGCGAGGAGCCATTCCTGGCACCGGGAGCAGGATCCCCCCACCAGAGGCACCTTCTCTGGGGCTGGGCAGAGCAACCTTCCCTGAAGGACGTCCTCTTCTTTGGCTCCACTGCATCCAGCTAATAGCTGAGAACCTTGGCTCCGCATCCGGGCTGCCCTGCTTGCTCTTTCACCTCTCGAGCGCTTGCTGCTGGCTGTTCCTGCTGACTCTGCGGTGTTGCAAGAGCTGAAGCTGCTAGTTAAAGTCTGAGTAAACAGGTTGCAAAGCCCTCAGCAGCTCTGGCAAGGGAGGGGGGTTGGAAGGAGCTGCTGCTTGTGGGCAACAGGGTGTTCTATTTGCATAGAGTAAGGTTTCCGCTGGAATAAAATGGTGTGGGGAAAGGATGCTTGACAGCAGAGTGGGACCTCTGGTGGGTCTCAGGAAGAGGCTGCAAGCGAGTGGTTTGTGCTGTCCTGTCTCTGCAGGCAGAGGAAAACAGGAAAAAATTGCCCAAAGTCACGGAGTTTGTCTGGAGTCCCTGCTGGAGGGATTTGGGAGCCAGAGCAACACTGGGGGAGGGGGCAGGCAGGGGACCTGGACACCCAGGCAGCACATGTCCCTGAGCAGGGCAAGGGAGAGGATCCTCTTCCGGGTGCGTTTCCCTGAACAAACCCGTTCTCTTGCTCTGTGATTTCTCTGTGTCCAGCCGCCTGATGAGTGTTGGAGCTGTGCAGCGGCAGGGCAACCTTCAGGCCAGCTCCCCTCACCTGTCCCCAGTGAGCAGTGACAGAGGTGATCAGGGCACCAGCGTTCAGCCATGCCCCTGCCACTCTGCACAAACCCTGGGGTGTCCTCTGCTGCAGCTGGGGTCAATGAGCATGCTGTGGCATGCCAGGGAGGCAGCTGCTTCGCGGTGACTCTGGGATGAGAACACTTATGGATCCAGCTCCCTGGTTTGCTGTGGGGATCCAGCGCAGACACCTCATTCCTCCTGCCTCAGCTTGGGCAGCCCCAGTACCCCAGAGGCTGCCAGTTCCCAAGAGGAGCACACTCTTTGGGGGCAAAGAGTCCCTTTGCTGGGGCTCTTTCTGGGCTCAAGGGTGCGGCTTGGCCTTCCGGATGCTGGGCAGAGCCTCCCTGCCTCCCCTGCGCTGACAAATGTTGTTGATTCTGGTGACTGCTGAGGCTGGGGGCAGGTTGCAGGAGGTACGACATCCCTCCTTGTGACATTTGGTGTGTCTGCTGTGAGCCAAGGTGCTGATCGCACCTGGACTGGTGCTTGTCCAGGGCATTTCTCTGCTCTCTGGCTCCTGGAGGTGCTGAAGCAGCAACTGGTGCTGGAGGACAGAGGGGGGACAAATATTCATGGTTCTTAAAATGTCCAGCACTTCAGGTCTGCAGTGTAGGAGGGAGAGCAGTGGCCTTGGTAGTACCTGGGGCATTCATGTGGCTGTAGTAGCAGCAGAGCTGGTGGCACAGTGGTGTGTAGTAGTGCTGAGAGGTGCCAGCCTGTGCTGGGCTGTTTGGACACTGTTCCACCAAGCTGGAGGATGCTGCTCCTCGGGATGCTGCTCGCCAGGGACCTGCCTGGTGCTCCTGCAGGAGCTGTTCATCTTTGCAGGAGACATTGCAGTGCTGGCAAGTCCCAGTGCCGTGAGATTGGCAGTGTCTTCCGTCTCTGATGGACATGTCAAGGATGGGAAAGGTTTGAGGGGGCAGCAGAAGAGCTCTGGGGATGGTGGCTGTCCTCCTGTGGTGCCCCAGGGCACAGCTGGCAGCTGGCTGTAGTGGCATGAGCCAGCCTTGCTGTGGCTGCCAGCAGCTTCCTTCCACGCTGTCCAAGCACAGGGTGCCATGGGGGCGTAAAGGTGGTCACCCATCACTGCCTCCCAGGAAGCACCTGCCTGGCACAGGCTGAGCGGCTTCATCCTCGCCTGAGAACACAGGGGGAAACAAGGGGCCTTTGTCTGCTCTGGCAGAGCTGGGCTGGCCTTTCATTCTGTCCCTGGTGCCCCATGGAGCTGGGATGCTGCCAGGCTGGGCTGGTGGGCCCTGCCCTTTGGCTAAGTGCTGTCACTGGGTGCTGGTGGCGTTTTCTATCCCTGACGTGCCTGTGGTAGGAGAGGGGATGCTCTTGGGAGTGTGGGGCTGCGCTTTCCCATGGTCCCAGGCTGTGCTGAGTGCTGGCACGGCTTCTTCGGTGCCTTGAAGAGGCCAGAAGCAGCCTGCTGCTCCTTGTGCCTGGGGGAAACAAACCAGGATAAGGCTGTTTTAAGGTGGGAGCTGCCCAGCTGCAGGAGGGAGTACAGTGAGTCTTCTTTCCTTTCCTTCCAGAAGGATGCAGCTGAGAGAAGGCAGCAGTGCCCCAGGGGATGCCAGCCTGCCCGCTGGGACATCCCCGCACTGGGCGAGTGGCTTTGCTGGTGACACGCTGCAGGGGGGAGATGGAGGCAGCACCAGAGAGATTAAGGGTCTCTTGTAAATTTGGAGGCCGTAGAGAAGAAATAAGACTATGTGAGAAATCACCCTGGTCTGAGGAGCTGGGGTCACTTGCTACTGCCATGGGAAGCAGCTGTGACTCATCTCCTTGTCCTGTGGACCGTGGTGTTCCCTATCAATGTCCCCTTGCAGGGTACTTTGGAATGTGCTGATAAGCTGAGCTATGCTCCGCTGTGCAGTGCTGGGGCTGCACTTTACCACAGAGCAGGATAACCCACTGCTGCAACCAGCTCCTGTGCTGGCCCTTTCCATGATGGCAGGACATCCCCCCTCAGGAACACAGCGTGTCCCCTGGGCTGCAGTGGGGCTGAGCCATTGAGGCTGTGTGCTGGGGTGGCTGTGGCAGGAGCCACAGTGCTGTTGAGTTGCACTGAGGACGTGGCTGGACTGGTGGAGGGCAGACCTGTCCCCAACTGTGAGCTTGCATCTAACCATGCCCCCATGCTGAGCCACGTCCTGTGGGACTGGGACCCAAGTCACCATCCTTGGGCAAGGAGCCAGGAGGCCTTCGGGGGCTGCTCTGGTGGGTGCCCAGCCCCAGTGGCAGCATCCTGGGGCTCCTCAGCGCCCTGTCCCGGGGAGGCCACCAGTTAGGGGCTTTGACCCAGTGCTGACTTTTGGCCTGGCCTGGGCTGCAAGCAGAGTTTGGCCCTGTGAGGCCTGGGGGAGCCTGGCTCAGCCCTGCACTTCCTCCTTGCCCCAGCACAAAGAGCTCCCGCTGCACTTTGATGCAGGGAACTGAGCTGCGTGGCCATCAGCTGGCCAGGGTTGAGCCCAGCTCCTGGGACCTCCAACCCAGCTGGAGTTGGCCCTGCTGCCCAGGCACAGCTCGTGACAGGACCAGCTGCAGGTGTTTCCAGCATGCCATGGGGAGCTGAACCACTCAGAGCTGCTGTTGCTTGCTGCCGGTGTGTCCCTGGGCTGTGGTGGGAAAGGCTTCAGCCGGTGTAATCAGTTCCCAGCAGCTGCTGCTGCACGAGCCCAGGGTGGCTGGACAGGCTTGATGATAATTGCACTTGTGCGCTGGTATGGCCAGGTCTGAAAATGGGCTCCCTCTGGTGCTGGGGGAGCGGTGCTGGGCCTCATGCAGCTCTGTTGGGCTCTGTGGGGTTTACAGATGCGTGTGCTGGCAGCTCATGTGCAGGGCTCTGGAGGGCAAGAGGTGCCTTTGAGGGGGAAACAGTGCTGAAACAGCAGCCAAAGGTGTGGTGTTTTCCGGCTCCTTTGGCTGATCGTCTCACCGGCTCTTCCCATGGCCAGACAGCAATGCCTGTACAGGGTGCCAGGTTGGTGTGGGGTCTTGCTGCCATGTGAAGTCCGCAGGGGTTTGGCGAGGACAGGGACACCGCATCCCAGCCCAGACCTGGCTGCCAGAAGTCTCAGGCTTAGCCATCATGGAGCTGGCAGTTGCCACGCAGCGCTGGATGGGCACGGCACTACTCTTAGTCCCAGCATCCCCTCCTCTCCCACCCAGGTGGCCTGGCTGGAGGAATAGAGATCTGCATCACATTCCCCACTGAGTATGTGAAGACGCAGCTACAGCTGGACGAGAAGGCAAACCCTCCCCGCTACAAGGGCATCGGTGAGTGCACACCCGGTGCCCTGCCCCAACCTGCATGTTGGATCCGGACGCTGCATAAGCCTGGCTGGGTCTGGGGCAGGCAGTGGGGTTTGGTGGGGTGGGTGGTGGCGTGACATGGTGGCCCTTGGTGTGGCTGGTGATGGTGGTGCCACTGTGCTTTGCCGCAGGGGACTGCGTGAAGCAGACCGTCCATGACCATGGCATCCGGGGGCTGTACCGGGGGCTCAGCTCGCTGGTGTATGGCTCCATCCCTAAGGCTGCTGTCAGGTAGGTGTCCCTGTGGCACAGGGTAAGTGGAGGGGACCTCAGGGGGCAGTGAATGAGGGGGTGGGTTTGGCCTCGATGTCCCCAGTGGCACTTTGCCAAAACTGGGTGCTTTCCTGAACTGGCAGGGTGCTCTCGCAGGGTGCCTGGCTGCTGCCGGGGACAGACCCAGAACTGGCTGCAGCCCCCAAGCCGGGCGCCTGGGGGTTGGCATGGTGGCTCCTCCGCAGGTTCGGGATGTTCGAGTTCCTCAGCAACCAGATGAGAGACGAGCAGGGGCGGCTGGACAGCACGCGCGGCCTCATCTGCGGGCTGGGCGCCGGTGTGGCCGAGGCTGTGGTGGTGGTCTGCCCCATGGAGACCATAAAGGTGGGAGGCAGCCGCCAGCGTCCCCCCGCCCTGGCACCCCTCCCCTGGATGGGGCAGCAGCAAGGGATGCCCAGCTTTTGGGGACCTTGGGACCACATGGGTTTGCTCAGGCTGGTTTTGTAGGGGAAAAGCTGATGCTGGAAAGCCCCATGGAGAGGTCAGGCCCAGTGGCTGTGGCCCGTTCCGTGCTCTGGTTGGCGGGGGGGGGGGAGCTCCCCTACACAGGAGCCATCCCATCCCCTATTTTAGTACTGTAAAATCTATGCAGTTGCATGCAGAGGCAATTTGCCAGGTTCTCCTCTGCAAAATGCGCTGCTGGCTGTGGGTTGCAGGCATCCCCTGTGTTCCACCTGGCGTTGCCTGCCCACGTGGGTCAGTTCTGCTCTTGGGAGTGTCCCCAGAGCAAGGTGAGAGCCATCTGGCCGCCTTTCAGGGGTGCATCACCCCCTTGCCTCAGCTGGGATGAGTGTGTCATCTCCCTGCAGGTGAAGTTTATCCATGACCAGTGCTCCCCCAAGCCCAAATACCGTGGCTTCTTCCATGGTGTCCGGGAGATCGTTCGGGAGCAGGGTGAGTCCAGGGGAAGTGATGTCCTGTCCTGTCTCCCTCCAGTACTCCACACTGAGGGGACAGAGTGGGAGGTGGGGGATGAGTGCAGGCTGGGACCGGCTGCCTGGGGAGGTTTCTCTTTGTCTGGGTGAGGCCAGTGCTCCCCTCAAATGCCCTCTCTTGCTGCAGGACTAAAGGGGACCTACCAGGGCTTAACCGCAACTGTCCTCAAGCAAGGATCGAACCAAGCCATCCGCTTCTTCGTCATGACCTCCCTCAAGAACTGGTACAAAGGTATAGTGCCCCCATCCCCCTAGGTCACTCTGACTGAGCTGCCACTCCCTGAGCCTGTCTTCATGAGCTGGGCTTGGGCTTTCCACCAGTGCATCTTTCATTTCTTGTGGATCAGGCTCTCATGATGGAGGAATAGGAAAGCCAGGGTGGGGGGGGGGCTAGTTTGCAGGTCTGAAGAGTCTCAATGCTAGAGCATCACCTCTACTCTTACCCTGAGCTCCTCAGTGCTGCATGGGCTCTGTGGGGCTGGTGCTGCTGGACAGTCCCCTCCAAATGCCCTCAGCCCCCGACTCAGCATAGCACCAGCCCTGACCACGAGCAGCTGGACCTGGGACCTTGCCCGTGGGCTCCCTTGGGGATGCTGTGCTTCATCCCCACACCACCTTTCTGCTCTCAACATCTCTTCCTTCCCAGGGGATGATCCCAACAAGGTGATCAACCCCTTCGTCACGGGGGTGTTTGGAGCCCTCGCCGGAGCTGCAAGTGTCTTTGGCAACACCCCCTTGGACGTGGTGAAGACCAGGATGCAGGTACGGCACTGGGAGATGCCTGGGCCTGCAGCGGGCAAGGTTCACACGCTGTTTGGGAGCTGTTTTGTGCAGCCCCCCGGGGCAGGCACCCGATGCTTGCGAGGTTTGGGAGATGGCTGTGGACACTGCTCTCTTGCAGCCAGGCCATGGGGGTGCTGAAGGGTGGGGATGTTCCCTCTGGGTTTGGTGGCCTGCAGTGGTGGAGGGGGATTGGTTTCTCATGGTGTACCCTGAGCTCTCTGCCTCCCCGACAGAATCCTTCTGGATGCCCCCCCGGCTCCAGCCTTTGACCTTGCTTTTCCTGTCCTGCAGGGGCTGGAAGCTCACAAGTACAAGAGCACCTGGGACTGCGCCTACCAGATCATGAAATATGAAGGGCCCCTGGCGTAAGCACTGTGATGGGGGTGGGTGAGGGAGGAAGGGGGGACTGACGGGGAGAGGGCTGCAAGGGCACCCAGTCCCATGGCCTCCTTCTATCCCAGGTTTTACAAGGGCACGGTGCCTCGCCTAGGCCGTGTCTGCCTCGATGTGGCCATTGTCTTCGTCATCTACGATGAGGTGGTCAAGTTCCTCAACAAGGTGTGGAAAACAGACTGAGGGGGCTGGGCCAGGGCACCCCAGCCTCCCTTGCCCCCTGGGGCTGCAGCTGGAAAGCCGTGACCAAGCCCGCAGCTGCCCACTGGTGCTGCCCGGGGCCAAGTCTGCCCCACACGCGTGCCCTCCCCCCAAACCCAGCCACCTTCATGTTTAGGAACAGGCTCTGGAGCAGGCCAAATTATTAGTGTGCCAAAAGGAGTGTGGAGGCTGCAGTATCTCAGCATCCAGACCTCCAGCATCCTGATTATGCCTGCCCCAATCCCTTGGTGACATTTCCCCCTGGTCCCGCATCACCTGCGAGTGCCAGTTATCCAGGGTGAGGTGTCCCCTGGGAGGGTTGCCTTGTGTCCCGGGGGGCAACTCTTTTTGGGGATGCTGATAGTCCTCCGAAGCCATAGGGATGCAATGGCCAAGTTGTGCACCAGGCATCAAAGCTGGCAGAGGCTTTTGGGGCTGACTGCCGGCTGGGAGCGGTGCACCAGGTCTTGCAGCGGCTCTAGGGGGGACCATCAGCCTTGCATCCCCTGGTATGGAAGGGCAGCAACTCGCTTTTTTGGCCCCAGGCTCACTCCTCCCTGGTGGCACTGATACCACTTGAGGTGCAGCATCCCAGCCTCGGGGTCCCACTCAGCTCCAGGCTGCTGAGAAGGCACTTCCCAAGATGGCACATGCAGCCAGGCCTTTTGTTCTTGTCACTGCGGGGCCGGGATTGGGGTGAGCCGGGTGCCCCATCACTTGCCATTTACAGTTGAGACGCGTGTGTGAGCCAGGGTGAGGAGACACAGCCCTGTGCCACAGACTTGGCCCCTCAGCCAGGGGTGTGAACCCCTTCTTCTGCCACATTCCCCCCATCTGCCCTCCTGCTGCCATGCTGCAGCCCCGTAGGTAATCCTGTAGCTTTTGGAGCTTCATGCTGACCCACTAACACCCACCGCCGTGGGGCTGGAACCCTGCCCTGTGTCGCACTGCGCTCTGCCCTGCTGGATTTGTGCCAAACTTCCTGTGAAGGAATCTGGGGGGTTGTGGGACGTGGGTCTTGCCCCATCCCTCCTCTCTCCTGTCACCAGTGACGAACGCAGCCTTAACATGGCAGGGTGAAGGAGGAGAAAGCAAACCTGGGCATGATTTACCTGCGGCTTTCTGCTCTGAAGCCATTGAGGGTTGAATTTTTTTTTTTTTTTTAATTATTATTCTGTTTTACATTCACAGTTTGAATAAAATCAGTCTGGCTTTAGCAGCTGCATTGGTGTCCAGGCAGTGCTGAGTGGGCAGCGAACGACTCCTGCGGTGTGGGTCGGGATTGGGGATGGGGTCCCCTATTACACCCAAATCCCATTGTCCTCCAAGGCTAAGCTGGCACTGGCGGGAGAGCGTCAGCATCAGCCCAGCAGTGCCCATTCACAGATGCTCCCACGCAGCTTTGGGGTTGCATTATCCCATGCGTAGGATTTTATTAACTATCCCGGTTAATTTTATTAACTCCTTACCCTGGCTACAGAGGGAAGAGCTGGAATGGCGAGGGGCGGTGGAGCAGAAGGGAATGGGCTTTGTCCCACTGCCCAGCCCAGGGGCGGTGCAGCCAGGGCTTTCAGTGCCGCTGGTGCTGCAGCCCTCGCTCCTCGCCCAGTGTTTGCTGGCGCAGGGGGAAAGCCGTCCCTTGCAGGGGCTTGTCGGCACCCAGTGCCATGTGGGGTCTGCTGCTCTGCGGGGGCTGCCTGCTGGCCACCAGCTACCTGGCAGGTGCTTTGGGCGGTTGCTCGCACCAGTGCTGCCCGGGCAGGAACAATGCCTGCTGGGCCCCAGGCACCCGTCGGGCTCGCTGCTACTGCGACTCGTACTGCGAGAGGACAGGCGACTGCTGTGAGGACTACCATGCTGCGTGCCACCATGCCGGTGAGTGTTGGGATGGGATGGCACCAGCTGGACCCCATGCTGAGGGGGAGCCCTGGGACTGGGGTTGCCAGCCTGGGCTGCTGCTTTTGGTGGCAGGTGTTTGCTATTATCTGTTAGCCCTGTACTTTAAGCAGTAACAGGATGCGTCTGAGGATGCTGACTGGGCTGGATTTGGAGCAATATCCTGATTTTTCTGCTTTTTTCTGTGCTGAACATCTGGCCACTCCCATTGCAATAAGAGAGCCCACAGGGGTGGCCTCTGGTCTGCAGCTGATGGTAGCCCTGTCGTTGCAAGCCTAAATCGTCAGTGTGGGACCTGAGTGAGATGAGCCCCAGTAGCACCCCTGCCACTGCTGTGGCCAGTGTCTTGCCTGGGAACACTGGAACCAGGGGCTGCTCTGTGGGTGACAAAACAGGGAGTGTGGTCTTAGGGGGTGCAGAGCCAGCCCACCCTGGGGACCCAAACCCGGGATGGTGCTGGCCGCGGCCCCCATGACAATTGCAGCAGTCAGCCTTCCCTAATCTCTGGGGAGATTAGTGGGGTCCCAGCTCAGCGCGATGCAGAGCTATGGCAGTGGCGTAGGGACAAAGGCCTGCGGAAGCAGTGCACAGTGCCACTGCACTGTTGGGGCAGGGGAGAGGGGCTGACAGGGTCACTCTGACCCTTCTTTCTCCCCTTCCCCTGTGCTGTACCTCCTCCTCTCCTCCTTCCATCTTTCATGCCACTGAAGCTCTCTCTTCCTTCTCTGCTCCCCTGTCCTGCCAGCAGCGGTGGGCTGTGTGGTGGGGCCCTGGGGGCCGTGGAGTGGGTGCAGCTCCCTTTGTGGGGTTGGCAGTGAGGCCCGCAGCCGCCAGGTCACCGTCCCGCCCCGGCACGGAGGGGAGCCCTGTCCTGACCTCAAGCAGCGCCGCGGGTGCCTAGGAGAGCACCCAATCTGCGGGGCAGCCAAAGGTAATGCAGGTCCCACGGGGATTGCCAACTCCCTCGAGCATGACCATCCCTGCTGCCAGTCCTGAGCTGTCTTTAACCATCCATGTCCCCTACCCTGGCTGCTCTTCTGCCAGAAGTGGCCAAGATATTACCTGACTCCTTCAGTCGAGACTTCAGGGATCCCTGGCGGGGAGCCGGACAGCTACTGCCACAGGAGCCCTCTGGGTAGGTGTGGGGCTGGGGCCCCTCTGTACCCCCTACTTCCTGAAGCTGTGACCTCTCTGTACACACTCCCCTGTAGCTGTGGGCCCCTTTGCAACCCTGACAACCAAGGCCTCTTTGCACCCTCCAACCGTTACCCTTCTCCTCCCCCCAAACCATGGCCCCTTTGCAGCCCCCTAGAGCCAATACCCTTCTCCTCCACCCCAGCCTCATTTCCTCTTTGCGCACACCCCCACCCCATACAAAACCATGGCCCCTTTATATCTCCCTCTCAGAGCTGTGCACGCTTTCTATAGCCATTACTCTTCCCACTGCCCCTAAACCATGATCCCATTGCACCCCCCTAAAGCTATTGCCCCTTTGCCCCCTGTCCCAGATCCATAGCCCTATTGCACCCCCATGCAAAGCCATGACTCCTATGCACATGCCCACCTGCCCAAGAGCCATTATCCTTTCACCCCTGCAAACCATGGCCCCTTTGCAACCCATACAAAGCCATTACCCTCCTACCTCCCCCTCCCCGAAATCATGTTCCCTTTGTACCCTCAAACCTATCACCCCTTTACACCCCCCCAATCCATTGAGAAAACATCTCACCTTCGACCTACTCTCCAACCACTGTTTTCCCCCTTTCCCCCGCAACTTTCCCCCTTTTTCCTCTCCTCCCCAGCTACTGCGGCTATTTTCGCCTGACGCAGGTAAAGCCGCCCTGCCGTGGGCAGGCCTGGAGCCGCCAGCTGCACCGGGACAAGCGGGTGTGTGTCAAGTGCCGGGGAAACACATCCCACCGCCGTCCACATTGCACGGGACATGGGCTGCAAGGAGCCAGGTAGGGCAATTTGTGATGGGGGGAGATGGGGCAACTACGAAGGAACATCTCACCCTCCCATGGAGGAGCATCTTCTTAATGCTTCTTAATTTAGGATTCTTAATTATAAATATAATATATAAAAAGCTAATACTGTGCCCCAATAGTATAACATTACACTGTGCCATAATATTATATGATATTATTATTGATTTTTCTCACAATATTATGGTATTTGGGCTATAAATCAATAATATATAACTAATATATAGATATATTTCAGTTAGAAGAGACCTTCAATGATCACCTAGTTCAACTGCCAATATATAATATTATATATATATAACCATATATAATTTAAAAAAATTATCTTGACTTATTCATGGCATGCCACAGCTCTCACTGGCTTTCCCTTTCAGGACATTTTGGGTAGCTGCTTCCGTGGCAGGGTGCCAGGGCTTGTGGGTGCAGGAGGGGCTGCAGGAGGTTTGTGTCTGCCCCCCACCAGCTCTCATCTTTGTGTAGCATTGCACCCAGAAGGTGAGGTGAGCCCTCCCCACCACTGCTCCTTGCTGGGGAGGGAGAATGAAATAAAAACATGGTGTCTTTTTTAATTTCAGCCTTCTGCAGGCTTGCTGCTCGCCCTCAGAACTGACTCCTTGTGTTTGCCATTAAGTATTTTTGGTTGAAGAATGGGAACCCTGCTTATAAAGATTAAAAATAAACGAATTGCTAGAGTATGGTAATTAATGGAGGAGGAATATAATGCTGAGGTGAAATCTGGGTGAGATGATGACGCAGCAGTGACATGGGGGGACTACGCTATGATGTTATGCTCCATTGTGACCTCTATGCCGTGCAACGAGCTGCCATTGGTGAGCTACATGAGGGTGTAGGAGCATCCTCTGTGTGTTCTGGCTGGCTGAGCTGCAGAGCACCATGGGTTGAGCTGTGAAGGGCAGCTTAGCTGTGTGTGGTGGTTTGCAGAGAGAAATTAAACGTAGGCACCTTTAAAGACTTCATGTGGGCAATGATGCTGGTGGGTGCCCAGGTTCAGCTGCAGGCCTCAGCTGTCCCCACTGGAGGGAGTGGGGACGGGCTGGGTGATGCTGGGCTGTACTGCCATTGCCTGGCATGATGTGACCTTGCTGGTAAGCCCCCTGGTCCAGCCTTGGCTGGTGTTACTCTCAGCCAAGACACTGTGCCAGTAGCTTCAGCACCTGCCTGCACCCCCAAACCATTCCCTGGGTGACTTCACCCTCACCCCTGCCAAGCACAGCACCTCCTCCTGCAGAGATCACCTGTATTCAGACATGGCTGCCTGCAGTGAATGGTGGTGTCCGAGCCCTACGATGCCACAGCTGAGAAACGTGGGGAGCTCTGAGCCATTAAGCACCCCCAGGGAACTGGAGTGAATGGGCCAGAGGAGACAGGGGTGGCGGCAGAGGGGTGCTATGCCTGCACCATGAGTACCTATCCGTGAGCCTTAGGGGCATGACCTGCCATACCAGGACTGGCCCATGCCGGGCTGGCTGAGAGCCCCTGGGCAGGCAGCAGAGAGCCCAAGGTCGGTGCAGCTCCTGGTCTGGGAAAGGAGGTGGGAGGGAGAGGGCGGCTCGTGGCACTGTCCTCCCAGCCTCATCCCATGGGACCCCGGCTGCTGGTGGGCTGCCAGTGGCTATGCCAGGGAGGAGCAGCGGGCTGTCCCCGTCCCTGCAGAGGGAAGTGTGCCTAGCCCATAGACCTAGGCACCCTCCAAGCCCCGTCATAAAGGCGGCAAGCAGGGCCTGGAATAAACTTGATGCTCACTTAAAGTGGGCGCCTCCTCCGCTTGGCCTCCCCACCTTCCCTTGACCCCGCCACCCACCTGTTCGCTGGAGAGGTTCCTGGGTGCCATCTCTGGCAGCGGGGGAGGGCCAAAACCCTCAAGATTTGGGGCTCCTGGGAAAGCTAAATCTGCCTCTATTTGTGCTGCCTGAAAGAAAAGAAACTTCCGTTCTCATGCCCAAAATCAAAAGCTGGCAACTTCTATGTTGTGGAAAAGCACTGAAAAAAACCCCAAATGGAATAATATAGAAAATTTCCTAATTTTGGGAAAACATGCCTGAGCTCCAGCATTGGCTTCTGCTTGCCAGGTGGCAGCGGCGAGGGCACTGACGTGCGCTGTACTGTACATGCACAGCTCCGCAAGTGCAGTGTGGGCTTTCCTCACAAGGACACAGCAGCGAGCACAGTAGGACTGTGCACTGGGTGTACTGGTGGTCCCAGCTCAAGACTTTTCCACTAAAGGCCGGTACTGCAGCTGGGGCGACATCTGCTGCCCTGTCGGGCCCGTCTCCCTTGGGCCCCCCACCTGCCCATCTCGGACCTGCCTCCTGCCTTCCCTGGCCCCCACCTAAAGCCTGCCTTGGCCTTGCCTCCTGCCCGTCTAGGCCATGCCTTCTGGCCCTCCCTGGTCCGCCTCCCCCTCCCTTTGGCCCTGCCTCTCACCCTTCTTGGCCCAGTCTCCCGCCCTGCATTGCTCCTGTCTCCTGGCCTTCCTTGGCCACGCCGCCACGGAGGTGCTGGCTCACATGCAGCCGTGGCGGCTGGTGCCCCTCGAGCTACGGGAACCTCACATGCCCTTGAAGTGCCTGGCCCCAGGGAGCACTGCGGAGGGACCAAGCTGCGCAATGGGTTTATTTTGTGCTGTTGCACACCAATCTATAAAGTTTTTAAAGAGAAGAAGTTGGATTTGCATGTGGTGAAGCAGCTGGACCGCGTCAAGGTGAGCAGCGGGCGGCGGGGCATTGTGGGATCGGAGGGGGGTGTCTGGGCCCAGCTCTCTGCAGGCTCTCTTCAGCCTGAGGGGGTTTGGGGTGCGGTGCTGGCGATGCCGGAGAAACAAAGCCCAGAACGGTGATAAGAAAGCAAGGCCTAGGCCGTGCCGTTGCCGCCCCGCAGAGACGCAGGGCCAGTCTCTCCGAGTTTCCCAGAGTTCCCCGAAACTGCCCGTGGGGCCCTGAGGGTGCCAGGCTGTGGGATGGCTGCGCTCCCCCTGCCCTTCAGCATGGCCCAGGGAGGCTGCAGAAGGAGTGGGCAAGCAGCTGATTTGGGGCCCGACATGGAGACTAGGTCTTGTGCTCCCGGGGCTGGCAAACAGGGTCATGTGGCTGGTTTTGAGGCTTCAGAAAGAGAGGGAGTCGTGTGGCTTTGGGCTAAGGAGCAGGGGTTGAGTCTGGCGTTTTGGGGACTTGAGCAAGAGGCTCAGCAGGTGGGTTTTGGGGCTCAGAAAGAGGCGCTCAGTGATGTGGTTTGGGCGCAACAGCAGAAGTCATTTTGGCTGGTTTTGCAGAGGGGGGGCAGGAGGGTATTGGGGGCTGCAGGGGAAAGCAGGGGGTGGACGGGGTGCAAAGAGGCCTCTGGAGGCAGAGGGTCTGGTCATATTGGACCCTGAAGTTCAGGAGGCTGGCACGCACCTGCCTGAACTCGACATCTGAGGTGGTCTGTGGGGGGAAAAGGCACTTTTCAGACCCTGCATGCCCTCTTCAAGTCTAGCTCTTCTTTGTACATTGCTTAGGATAGTTATTAAGTAATTAGTTGTACGACTTAGTTAACGTTTATACCACCTATAGCGGTGATGTTTAATCGTAATGCTTGAGATCCGGCAGTGATTGACTGACAACGTAGTTGAAATCCCAGACCAGTGCAAACAGCTGTAGCTTGTGGAGAGAAGGAGCTGAAATGGACTGGTGCAGAGCCCGGGCTTGGATTAGAGCTGTGGCAAGCAGGAGGTGCAGCGAGATGGAGTGCCCGCTGCCTGGAGCATGCATTAGCTGGAGGCAAGGCTGCTGGCAGTGGTAGGGAGCGGGAGCTGCCATGAGCTGGAGCATTTTTTATTAGTATGTGGTGTCAGT
This sequence comes from Calidris pygmaea, assembly GCA_003697955.1. Lineage (NCBI taxonomy): Eukaryota > Metazoa > Chordata > Aves > Charadriiformes > Scolopacidae > Calidris > Calidris pygmaea. The sequence continues at coordinate 20,249 of QJSC01014800.1, read as the reverse complement.
GTAGTTGATTTTTGAGCACTTTAAAGCCAGTAGAAACATAGTGAATGAAACACAACGGAAATGGATGTGTCACTTAATTTTTTATTTTTTTTTTTTTAATTCCAGTAGTGATGTCATGTTTTTCTATGACTCCGTCTACATTGTTCGATGGAGCCTTCAGTCTAGGACTTTTAAGTAAAAATTGTTGTTCCAGGAAAGGACCAGTCCTTCCTAGAACTGAGATGTAGACTTGGAGGGTCTCTTAAGGACATGATCAGAGTGAAAGCCAAATTTCAGGCAACGTTGCTGCTACTGTTCTTCACTTTTGTTAGTGCCCCCACAGCTCGCTCGTGGGTGGGAGCTCTGATTCATAATTTTATTTCAGTCTCTAACACATTTTTTTTTCCCTAAGGAGACAATACATTTAAAAGTTACTGAGTTTCCTCCCAGATGTGCCAGTGACTACCATATAAAAAGCATAAAAGGGGCATGCTCTTAGAGATGGGGACTATTTCTGGACACGCATTAATCCCGTGCAGGTGTTCTCGGGATACAGATTGCCTGCGCTTCCTGCTCTGAGAAGACAGTATGCTGAGACTGGGATGAGCCCCTGAAGACAAAAACGAGGCCAGGTGCTGGGGTTTTTGTTTCTTTGTTTGTTTGTTTTGTGGGGGTGGGGGCATGTGGTTTCCAAAACAGGGTGGGAGGTTGACTGCAGGTGGCAGCCTGCAGAGCTCTTTTGCTGCCTGACCTCACCTTTTCTTTTTCACTCCTCTTTCATGGCATCTGTGCTAAAAGCAGTCGAGGTCAAAGAAGAGACGTGGACAAAACGGGATGAACTGGTGCCACTTCTGCCTGTTTTCCAGGCTTTGCCACAAAACAAGGAGCATCAGCAGCCTCGTCACTGGTAACTGTGAGTCCTGACGTGGTTTTGGAGAATCGAACCTTCCAGGAACGTCCTTTGTCCGTAGCCTACAGCACGTCATTTGGACATCAGTTGGAAGGAGATTTTCCTAAAGGGAACGGGTTTCTCATTCCAAGCAGTTGCCTTTTCTGAAGTTCCCACGAGAGCGGATCCTCAGGGACGATGCACTGGACAGCGGAAGTCATCAGCGACGAGACATTGCGCAGTCTATTAAATAAGGAAAAAAAACAAAACAAAACCCTTCCAAAGGCCCAAGCGCAGCACATCTTCCAACAGCCAATGGCATGGCCAGTCTTTGGTCTCTGGGTTGTAACAGTGGAGATACGGCAAAACCCTGTTCCTCTGCGTGTTCAGCACAGCCAAAAGCATTGGTCAGTCCGCCAGTCCTTTTTGATAGCCTGATGGATTGCAGCACCAGGGATTTTTTTTCCCCCAGCCAAAAGTACAGCCCTTTGGGGGATCTTTTATCTTGCTGTTTGTTGCTATCATAAATGAGACTTTAAAAAAAAAAAAAAAAAAGAGTTAAAGTTGTATAATGTACACTGACTTGCACGGTTTAAATGGCAACCGTCCAATGGCTGTAGCATACAATGTCTTAGGCATACCTAAGCGGTGAGGTATTTGTTCTAAATCTTTAAAAAGAGGGGCAACAGAAGGTAATGGGTGGTTTTTTTTGTTTATTTTTTTCCCTGCTCTTTAGGTGTAGTGCTCTGAAGTACTTGATTTCTGCCTGGCTTTCAGCAGCCTGTTTCCCCAGCAGTGCGGTAGCATCTCTCTTGGGCAGTGCTGCCAGCCTAATGTCCCTCCTTCTTGGGTAGGACAGAAAAAAGCCCCAGTCAAATGATAACTGTGTGTTTTGCAGATGGAGAGTGCAATGGTGTCGGTTCAGAGCTGTGCCAGTTAAATTAGTGCTAAAGAAAAAGTCAAACACTTTTATAGCGTATTTTTATTGACCGTATCAAAATGCATGCAGAGCTTTCCAGCGTCAGGGAAAAGGAAGGGAGGAGGGGCTTTCCCCCAGCGGGCATAGGGTTTGTTATGCTGTTAGCCTGAGAAGGTGTTCCAGGTGGCATCGGTCAGTCTTAATAGGGGCTTGAAGCGTCGCGACGGCTCCGGTTTTGGCAGGCTTGTGCCATCTTTGGAGTGGAGCTGTTTCCCTGGAATCCTGCTGTAGCTCAGCTCCTGTCCTGTCACTCAGTCTGAGGGAATTCCTCTACTCTCTTCTGTGCTGTCTTGTTTGTTGATGCTGAACTATAGTTGGGGATTGTTGTTTTGCAGATGCCTCGTGGTATGCCTCTCATGCTGCTCGATAGATGCCCCAGCCCAGGTTTGCAGCCGGTGGTGGAGCCGCTGGGGGGAAAGTGACCAGCCCTGGGTCTGGTCGTTTGGTGCTGTCTTTTTGGGGTGAATAAAAAGGAGGGGTATTTGGGGAGTGATGTAATTTGGTCCACCCCAGTGTCACCGAAGGGGGTGATGATGCGGCGGAGGAGCAGGTGAGTTGGGTATGTGGGGTCACATGGGGTTCCCACCAAAAGAGGTGGGTCACAGCCCCAAAATGTCTGAAAAGTCAGTAAAAGGGGTATTAAAAAATAAAACCTGTGAATATGAGTGTTGAAATAGAGAACAATCTCATTTATATATAGGTGGAAAAATAATATTTATGTCTATAAAAGGAGTTCAGAACAAAACCCTGTATCTCTAAGGATTCTATGATTCTGTGATTCTATATTATAAAAATGATCTTATAAGAATATTTAAAAAATATTTATAAAAACAGTGTCAAAATAGATGTCTAAGCAGATAGTTTAAGTAGATATTCTACATCATAAGTGTTAATGTGTATACTAATGTCAATGTGTCTCAGTCTAAGCCTAAACAGATACTGTCTTTTTTCACTTAAATGGAATATCTTTTCCCTAAATCTGTATATATATGTGTAAATGGTTACAGAGGGTTTTAGCATTTCTGAAGAAAGCAGCAGGGATGTAAGGCATAATGTCTTTCAGGGTAGGGGATGACTCATCACCTTTCCTCGTTGCCCACAGCGAACCATGGTGTCCCTAGGGCTTTTGCAGGTTGCGGCAGCCCCTCACAGATTGTGTCAGGGCATCGCTTATTTTGTGGGTCTGTATCAGAGCCCAGAATCCGTGGTAAGGCAGAAGATGGGAGGTGCCCACAGAGTGCAGGACATGGCTTGCAAGAGCAGCTCCCAAGGAGCAGCTGATGCAGGAGCTTCAGGGTTCAAACACAAGATTGGCAGTGTCAGGAAGTGGGGTTCCTTCCTTGACAATTCAGGAGATGAGAAGGGTTTTCTAAAGCTTTGGGACTGGGAGATGGCTAGGAAAGGGTGGTAGGTTCGTTAGTCTTTCTTATATCGGCTTAGCAGTTGGATTTAGGTGTTGATGAGGTCTGGTGTGTTTTAGTCTCTTGCATTTGAGGTGAGCCAGGTAGTATTCACGGATTTGACAGAGTTGGAAGGGACCTCTAGAAATCAGCTAGTCCAACTCCCCTGCTAAGCAGGATTACCTAGAACACATCACTCAAGACTGCATCAAGGTGGGTCTTGAAAATCTCTAGGGAAGGGGACTCCACGACCTCTTGCAGCAGCCTGTTCCAGTGCTCTGTCACCCTCACCGTAAAGAAGTTCTTCCTCATATTTGAGTGGAACTTCCTATGTTCCAGCTTATGCCCGTTGTCCCATTGGGGACATAGAAGGGGACATTTGGGACCCGGGGGGGTGTCCTAGAAGTGACATTGGGGGGGGAATTGGGGA
>QJSC01014780.1:563747-582765 GCA_003697955.1 Calidris pygmaea | reverse complement strand
CCTGAAAGGAGGGTGGAGAGAGGTGGGGGTTGGCCTCTTCTCCCAAGGGAATCATGACAGGAGCAGAGGAAATGGTCTGAAGTTGGGGCAGGGGAGGTTTAGATTAGATCTTGGGAAGAATGACTTTGCTGAGAGGGTGGTCAGGCACTGGAACAGCCTGCCCAGGGAGGTGGTGGAGTCAACATCCCTGGAGGGATTTAAGAACCATGTAGACATGGCACTTCAGGGCATGCTCTAGTGCCCAAGGTTATTGGGTTGTGTCTGTTTGTGGTTGTGATGTTGGTTTTTTTTTTGGTTGGTTGGTTTTTTTTGCGGTTGGACTCAATGATCTCAAAGACCTCTTCCAACCACAAAGATTCTGTGTGTGATTCTGTGTGAATACAGGTAAAATAGGTTAAATCTGATCCATGGGCTGATGTGACGATGGTTCTGCTGTTGATACTTACGCCTCCTGTGGTCTCAGCACTGGTCTGAGAGGGAAGGGCCTCAGCCCTGGTCACGGCAGCGTGATGAAGGTAAACTGTCTGTGCCTCAAACACCACCTCTGTCGGATGTCTGCATCCTCAGAGCATGGGAGAAGCAGCGGGGATGAAGAAGGGGATAATAATGCAATCCCAGTATTTTATTTTTTTTTTTGGTTTTCCTTATTAATACTTTACGAAGAGGTAGATCTTGTTACCCTTGTTGATGAGCTTGTAGTGCAGTGCAAAGAAAAACAGCCAAAATGTTGCCATTAGATGGACAAATACATGAAAAGGTGAGAATGTAGGCACTTTGCTTGGCAGACAGTGATATATCAAGCCTTTTTTTTTTTTTTTTTGGTGGAGGAGCTGTGGGATTACCTGTACATCTTTATACAATCCCTCTGGATTAAAAAAAGGGAGCTCCTTGCGAGGCATTCCTCCCCTGATGGATGGTGTGGGCTCCGGGAGAGAGAGAAAGAAGGGCTGTTCAGCAGGAGCCTGCAATAAACCAGGGGCATCGTGGCAGAGACCTGCTGTACCTGCTGTGTCCCCCTCCCCGTGGCAGTCCTCTCTGTGTCCCCTCGCAGCAGGACAGCTTGCCAGGACCTGCACAGAGGTGCCAGTCAGCCCCAGGCGTGTGTGGGGAGTGGGTGGCACTGATTTATTAAATGCCTTTCCTAATTGTATGCCATTAGAGGAGTTTTAACCAATCCTGGGAAAGGGCATTTGTTTGGCTGTTGAAGTCATAAAAATTAAATGACATTTGAATTACCACTTTGCTCCTTTCATTTTTAAAGAGGGGCATGTGAACACGTTTGCATTTAGTTTCCCCAGTCAAGATGCTTGCTTGCCCCATGTCTCATCTCGCAGGACTGGCAACCAGAGTCTTTCCTGGTGCTGACCCCGGTTCCAGTATCTCCAGCGACTATGCAAAGTTCTGGATGCCGCCTGCTTCCTTCAGATTTATCAGTGCAATTTGCATATGGTTAATATTTGTGTCTCACTGAGATAAAACTCGATTGTTATTGGCCTTCATTAATTTTTTTTTTTGAGGGTCTTTACATTGCTTTATGGAGGTGTTTAAAATGTGCATAACAATGTAGGCGCTTTGATTGCATGCATAAAACTTGTAGGAGATACTGTAATAAAGCTTACTGAGCAGCTAGTAAACGTCCTCCTGTTTGGAAGGAACTGGGTGTTCTTCATGTTTCCTGATGAGGGATTCATTGGCTTTAAGGAAGAATTGTCCATCAATCAGGGTGTATCTCAACTGCAACCTGCCCCGTGTGTCTGTGGGGGTTAGTAAAGGAGGAGGTGTCATTTCCTTGTGAGCCTGGGTCTGCTGCCACCGGCCGTGCTGGCAGTCTTCCACCGCTGCCTCTTGCCAGCAATGATCTTTTCTCTTATATACTATGTAATTCTTCAAATTTTCTCTTTTGGGCAAATAAGCACACATAAAATGTGGCAAAAATTTAATGCTGAAGAGAAAACATTTTATTTTACTTGCTGGCTTTTTATTATTGTCTTTAAAAGGAAAAAAAAAAAGAAGACTTTTTGTGCTTGTTGGAATGAGAACACAATTCAGAAAAATATGAAGCAACATTTCCGTCAGATGCAATATATGCACCCAACCAGGCCTTTGTGTTTGGCCGTGCATGTCCAGTGATCTCTTATGGCTGCTGAGGGCATAAGATGAGGAGGAATTGGACTGGACAAGGTTGAACAGTCTTCCAACCCTCCCCTCGTACCCAGCTTGGAAATATCCTGAACGATCTGTAATTCATCTTCCAGATATAGAGGTTCCTAGTGACTTATTTCCAGTTCATGTGTTCTGAACTAGTGTCCTGAATTAATGTTGTGCAATTAATTCATTTTAGTAAATGGATATTGTCTGATCTGAATAACAGAGAGAAAAATTAGGCAGATTAATGCCTTTTCTCAGCCGAAGGAAAAATGGTGATGAGAGCTAGCTGAATGAACCACAGAATGAATTGCCATCATTTCTGCAGTCACAAGTGGTTTCTGTTGTGTTTGGGGTCATGTTATTCAATGTCCACGAAGCAGTCAGGCATGTTGGCAAAGCTGGGACATTTCAGAACGTCGCCCGGCCTGGTAATTCACGCCAGCCTGCCAATATCCATTTTTTCTTGGCCTTTATCCTTTCAGAGGAGAAGGAATGGCTCGGTGTTTCCATCCCTCTCCCTGTCAGTGCCCGGCTGTTACGGGAGAAACTGATGATGGAGCCCAGGAGTTTAATTTACAGATCCCAGGCAGGCAGCAGAGAAACCTCCTTCTCACCGGGAGAGGGTCCACCTCCATCCCAGCCAGGAGCCCGACCCCAGTGCTCTGGGGGCAACCGGAGGGTGTGTGCAGGGCAAATAAGGCCAGGCACGGTCCTAGAAATGGGCATTGCTGGGGGTAGCAGAGGTGGCAGGAGCTGGGCATCCTGCTGCCCAGGGGAAGGGGCTGTTGCACCCCTGGACCACCTCCCCAGTGCCCTGCTGCTGGGGAAGGGGCTAAAGCCCCGAGACAGGAGCAGAATGCAGGAGGGACAGCAGGGGTTTTATGCTGCTGAGTATTTAAGAGATGAAAACTGAAGAACTTGAGGTCTTGGCGAGCTCAGAAAATGCATTCAAATAGGATGTGGGAACCGGAGTTGGTGGAGAGACCTGAAAAGCCTGGTGTTGGTTCAATGGGCACTTTGACCTGGTGATGCCCTCCTGAAGGCAACAGGGGATGATAGATCCATCCAGGAGAGTGAAGGCTGAAGCGGGCAATCTCAACAGGGTCCCTGCCATGGGTGACAGCTCTCAACTGCTGCCCCAAATGCGTGTCACCTCTTGGGAGTGATGACTTGGCCATTTGTTTCCTTTTTATTCCTGGAGGAGCTCACTGCATTTAGAGCTTCTGAAAGCCAAAGCCTGCCCAGAGCTGAGCAGATTGTGGGAATGCAGGTCCCCAGCAGGCACCACCGCATCACTCCTGGGGACGGGCTGCCACTCCAGTGGCTCGTCCTGCTGAGTTTTGTCGTAGGCTTTTGGGCAAGAGAGTTACCCGCCGAGAACACAGAACCGCAGAGCTAATCTCTGCTCTTAATTTGCCATTAAAGTTTATTTTCAGCAAATTATTCATAAAATCCGTAGTGCAGCTGTTCCACATTAATCTCTTCCTTCTTGCAAATTTTTCATCAGCAAGAGGCAGTTTCTCTCTCAGTTTTTTGTCGCAGAGCCGTGTACAAGAGACGGGAGGCTGACTTGAGCGCTTGAGGTGGGGAGGGAATCTATAGAGGTGGTTTTGACCCAGCAGGAGTTTGCAGAGGAGGTGGGAAAGGGAAATCCATCGCTCCAGACCCCTCTGCCCCCTGTGCCAGGGGGAATTGCTGGAGCACAGATACAGCAGCCTTCCCTGAGGCTTGGGGAAAGAGGACTCAGCCCGAGTTACCCTGCCAGGCTCATTGCTAACAGCTGTAGTGGCCATGCATGGCCCATCTCATCTTCTTCTCTAATGACAAGAGGAGACAAATGTTGAATGTTTCCTCAAAAATTCAGATTAGTGCTGCGTCAGTCATTGCACGAGAGAGAGCTGCACTCTTGTTTTGTTTGGGTAACGGTGTAAAGTTAGGAACTTACTTTTAACTTTTTAAAATCACCCTTTTGGGCAGCTAAAAAAATCACCCTCTCCCAGGTGGTGCGGAGATTTTGTCAGTAAGCCTTGTTTCTCTGCACAGCAGAGCTCTGAGACAGGCATGGCACGATGCCATGATGCCAGGTGTCAGCGCTGCATCACCTGGCCAACGTTCCTCTGAAAAATAGACCTCAGTCTCGCAAGGCTTAGCTCTCAACCTAGGTCAGGGGCTGGTAATGGGAGGTGTTTGGAAGCCCCCATCCCCAGGGTGCACACACCTGTGCGGAGACCACAGGGCTGTTTTAGGTTGTGCCACTGGTCTGGGAGAGCTTCGTTGTGTCACCAGCAGAAGGTTCGTTATTTCTAGCAGTGAACAACTCAGGAGCATTTTAAAGCAGTAATCATAGACTAGACTAGACCAGACTAGACTAGACTAAAATAGAATAATATGGTTAGAGTTGGATGGGACCTTAAAGATCATCAAGTTCATGGAAAGGGTTGCATATCAATTGATAGCATGATGCAGCCTGTGGGCTAGGAGGGTTTAATTTCAAATAATAAATATATAAATAATATTTTTTATTTATTTTAATTTTATTGCATTAACTATTAAGTGTTATTTAATATTATATTAACTACTACCTGAATTGACTATTAACACAAGACAAATTTATGCCTTTGAATGAATACAAAGCCCAATTTGTAATGCAAAGTCACTTCGAACAGTTTTAAACACATGGTTTGCAATTGCTGTCCCCTTTCTCAGTCCAGTTACTCAGAAACATGTCTGCACTACTGTAGTCTTTTTTAGAAAGTAGTTCATTTTCCTGGCCAGTTCTATTTTCCCTTGTTAACAAGCTCTGAAGTAGTCCAAAGCAGGAGAATGGGCATTCAGTCAAAGCAAGGACTGCAGGAAATGTCAAACGCGTAAGCTGGTAAATGTTGCATACCTCAAGATGGAGAGTTTAACAGAGACGAGAACTGGGAAATACATACAACATAATTTTTCCTGCAAATTTAAGACTGAAATCTTCTGGGCCATCCATCCTCTGTGCCATACTGATAGATGTAGTGCTATATCGGTGGTACTAAAACTGGAAGGGAAATATATGTCTTATTAGAATATGTATCTTGTTAGAAATTAGTTTATCCATTACACTTGTGTTTTTTTTTTAAATCAACTGATCTTGAACATTCAATTTACATTTACCTCATTCAGTAGCCTGAAAGCCATCATATGGTTTAAAAGGGATATTTTCCTCTTCATTAAATGCTGTTGGAATCTCAGATGGAGGCGCCCCTGTAACATTCAGCCAGAAATGTGTTGCAGTGCTACTTGAAGACTAGACATGAGGACTAGGAGCCATGTACAGCCAATAACACTAAATTAGAACTAGTGTGGGAAAATACACCTGAGCAAATTTCAGGTCTGTGAGTTCAGTCTCCTCATAGGACCAAAACTCTCAAAAAGTCCTTGGGAAAAAGGCGGTGGGTTTTGATTTCTCTTGCCTCATTTGTCTGGGGAGACACTGTGCCATGAAGGTTAATATATTTTCAGTGGCTCTGAAAAAGATGGGGAAAGAAAAGAGAAAAGAAAGAGAAGCAGATAAAGATATACTGGGGCAAAGTGGTGCCTCGAAAAGAGACATCATAAAAGGCATCATAAATGGGTGAAGGATGTCATGTAAAAGAAGAGGAAAAATAGATACTAGAGCAGGAAAGTGTCATCACAAGAAGGCAGCGAGGTGGCCAGTGTTTCAGGAGGAAGCCCTGGCTTTACCCAAGTCTATGGGAATTTTTCTGTTGACTCTGTGGAGCCGACTTTTCTGCCCTTTAGCTTGTGGGGTCACCTTTTTAATCATGAACAAGATGCTTTTTCCCATCTAAGCATAACTTGCAGTAGTTAGTAATACACCTCCCATAACTGAGATAATGAAATATTAATTTTTCTTCCCGTTCAAAGATTTGATCACCCACTGACTATTGGATTCATGTGCTCTAAGTAGACTTCATTACTACCTATGTGTGAGTATCTACAGGAGGGGAACAGCTCACCAGCTTGTTACCACCTGGCTCTGTTTGATGTGTAGCCCAGAAGCATGGTTGGTAAGCATAACCTGGGATAACAGTGCTCTGAATATTTTCTTATCATTATGTTCCAAAGATCAGAAAAAGACAACAGATGTCAATTTTGTTAAAGTTAATGAAAAACTGTGGTTCAGTGCAGTTTTATGGCATACATCTCTGCATATGTTAGTCAAATGAAATGAATTCTTTAATTAGAAGCAGTAAGAAAAGCTTAAAAAAGACAGAAAATCCAATTTGAGTCATTGCAAATGAAAAAAGCTTCAAAAATTTAAAAAATGTTGCATTCCTCTTGCAGCATTAGTTATGTTATATCTCAATAGTTTTGATTCATCTTGTTATTCTGAAGAAAAGGGCTCATGGGCCTAGAAGGCTGTAAGCAAGGAGAGACTGGCTGGGGATGAGGGGACTCTCCAGAGTCTTTGTAGGAAGGTGGATTTCTCTGACATCCAGGTTGTTGTGGGGAATAGGTTTAACTGAAAAAAAGTCACTGTATATGTTGTGCTGGCATTGCAGAGCTTTTGTGAACATGGCTTGTGCTCCTGGTGAAGAGCTCTGTGTCTCTGGAGCAGTGACCCATGCTGGAAGCAGTGGGCGGTGGGGTGGACTGGAACAGTTTGTGTGGGGTCCTCTCACCTGGATGACCCCAGGAATACCAGATTCATTCTACACTCGATGATGAGGTTTCCCTTACGGCTGCTCTTTGATCTCCTACATGTCATCCGCATTTCCGAAAACACCATGTCCCTGGTCCCACTGCCAGGCATATAAGCAGGGTTACCAGCATTAACAATACATGGCAAATTACATTTTCCTGCTGAATCTGCAAGGTCCAGCAGAGCACAGGCAGTAGGAGCAGAAAACCCTCTGTGCTTTCAGAAGCCTCCATGGACCTGCAGAGCCCTGGCACTGGACCCAGCTGCCACATCGACTGGCAGATGTGCTGGGATGAGGTGCTATCCCTGGTTCATCTAAAGATGCTGCAAGCAACTCATGCAATGTGATGTCTGGAGGCATATTTTCTTTGGGAAGCATCCATTCCCTGAAAAACAGTATTTTCCCCTAAATTGCAAATAACCTTGGGCAGGCAATCTCACAAAGTCTTTATCACCCTGGTACAACTTGCTAGGACCTCGGGGTCGCGTGGAAAATCCAGCATCCAAATCGCTGCCCCAGTCCTGAAGCTTTAGCTTGCTCTGGGGAGACTGTGTGTTTCATGAAAACATCTCCTGAAAGCACTTCTTCTTCATCTTGACGAGGAATGGGAAATCTTTGAAATCTCAGAAGATGCTCAGACTAAAATCGTCCCCCACTGAGGGTATGGGAGAACCCCTATAGGATCTTATCACACAGCACGGTAAGAATATACCCTTTCTTTAGGCAAGTGGAGTCTTTCCTAAGTTATCCTTTTCTGTAAATCGGGGCAGAGCTGAATTTCTTCACGTAAAAAGGAAGTAATTTCCTCTTGACACAAGCTTATCCTGATGTAAGGGCTAATTGATAGCTTGCAGGGCACTTGTGTTTTCCAGGCTGTTGGTTTTGCTCTAAGCACAAATTTACCCAGTGATGAGAATATTTTGACAACTCTGCCTATCTGTGCTCAGGAACTGCATTTTGGTGTGAATTTTCTGGGTGTGTTGACCCAGTTTTAAAGCCTAAAATGAGCATGCTCTAGATTAATATGGAAATACTGTAGTTGGTGAAATAAAACAAAGAAATGGGATAAATAAGCAGAAGTACAGTACATTCTGCACAAAAACTTTCCGGAGAGGTTTTGCTTAGCTGGCAGTGGTGTGTGGTTTTGTCTTTGCACCTTCTCCAGGAGGCAATTGTTAAAAAATTATGTGATTCAGCCTGCAGAAACGTCCTGTTCTGATCCACTTGCACATCCCCATGACCACAGCTCTTTGGCAAATCCCTCCAAGCTGTAAGCACACAAAAATGAAGATATCAAATCAAACAGAATTAGTTCTGAAGAGAAGGCATATGTTGCTGCATTATTCCTTTGCCTTCCTGGATCTAATAAATGTCTCATTTAGAATTCTCTCTCATTCATGTTTGTGGTGGGTTTTTTTACGTGCTTCTCAAAGCTTATTTTTAGGCAACTCATGGCTCATTCTTTAGGAATAAAGAAATCTTTTCTGGTTTGATGCGTTGCTGTGTGAGCAGAGCTGGGAAGACTGTGCTTGTTTTCTTTAGATGATATGACAAATTAGCTTCTTCCAAAATATTATGCTCTGGGGATTATGATCGCAGGAAGCATGAGAGAACATTAGAATACATTACCAGAGCTCTGTGCAATAAATACATGTATGTTTGTTGTGTACAGAGCAAGGTTTTAAGTAGAAACGTTCAAATCATTTTGCTACAAACTCTTCAAACAGTGTCTTTGTGATGTCCACGGAATCAGGAAAAAATGTGCAAGCTGCAAGATAGTTGATTTTGGTGCATGTTTTGAATGTAGAAAAGCCTTTATACTGATTATAGACAAAAATAGAAAAGCAGGTCTGTGCTTCTCTCTTTTATTTTTGTGATCCAAAATCTGTTTATAAATGAAAGTGCTTTTGCTTGATAGAGAAGTATTATCACTTTGCTTCACTGTTTCTCTCTCAGGTAAAATTATCTGGGTTGCTGAGCCATCAAAATGCAGCTAAAAGGGTAAGAGTAAGGAGCCCACCTTGTACCTCCTGCTCCCATGGAACTGCTCCTTGTCCTTTGCTCTTCTCTGCCTTTCGCCTCCTCTCATCCAGGAGCACACAAATTACGGTATTGCCATTAAATGTGAATTCACCTTTTATTGAGGTCGCTTTTTATTCCTGGAGCTGGTGGGAAGGTGACATGGATAGCAGCTCATAGCTCCTCTCCAGAGGCTTTTTGACTGCGGCAGAATGAAGAATAACAACTAGACAGCCCTGCTGTGCCAAGGCAACCGATTAGTGGTCGAAGCAGGTAATTATGATGCTGAACGCGGCTCACAAAGTTAACATGTTGGCAACTAGTTTAATTTTAAAATAAAACCTCATCTACAGTGCGTTCTGTATGCAGAGGAACTGTGCTATTTGCATTCGCTGAAGTCAAAATTCCAAATTTGGATCAGACTTCCCTTGCATTGAGATAATAAGTGTGGGATTTCACATCTGGCCTTTCAGGCTGGGCTTGTTTTGATAAGGCACCAGCAGCAATTTCACTTTTTGAATAAAGCCATCAGAATTTGCTTACCAGGGTTTTGCAGCGTGGTGAATAGCTTCTTGTGACTTCTGACTTTGGCTTGATGGGTTTCCTGTTCATCCTGTTAGCTTTCATAATGGAGGGGGGAGTCTAAGATGACAAAAACAGCATGGAAAAAAAATTGTGTTGGCAACAGCAAGCTGTGTGAGCATTCAGCCTGCTCCAAATGTGGGTGTCTGCAGAGTTACTGCAGAGAACAGCAATGTTCATAAGCAGATTACTGAGTCATGAGCATGTTTTGAATGTGATTACAAGCAGAGAGACAGAATTAGTCTTTGATTTCCATAAAAAATTAATGAGGGAGACAGACAGGGACAGACAAATTGAAGAGTTCACTTGGTTAATTTTCTAGCCAGAAGCTATTGTAAATGTTCCTCTTATTTAGCAAAGAAGGATAGTAAATCTATATTGGTTATGTTGGCCAAGAAAAACTATTAGTGTGCTAGAGGTTTACCTGGGGGCAAACTGTCAGCAAATTAAAAAAGCAACAACGTGCTCATTTTGGGACATTTTGATGCATCTTCCACAAGTGCAGTCAATTAAGAGCTCCTCTGGAAATTATGTTCAGCTGCTGTGCTCCTGCACGGCGGCTCTGCCTTCCTCTGAGCACCAGGCACCAATTCCCGCTCTTGAAAGTAGAGGCCAGTTGTGTTTTAAAAAATATTATTTAAGTTATGCTCTTCAACAGACGGGATGAACCATCATTAATGCTACAGATGCAGCCAGTGCAAGACATCTAGGTTATCTTTTTATTTCTTTTATTAATAGCTGCAGGGCATCTTATAATTAAAATAGTAGTACAACCCTGGCAGCGGGTCTCTGAAGCAGGGTAGTGCTTTTCCATGTCTTCTGTTTTGCATCTACCAAGACCTAGTTAATGATTTTAACCAATATTTAACTACGCCTTGAATCAGCCATGCTCCCTCAACTTTCACTCAAGGCAGCCAAAATGCCACCATTTAGCAGAAATATCTACTGTTCCAGATCATTTGTGAGGAGCAGAGAGTTCTGATGTTGTCATATTCAAAATGGAGGGTCTAATTTGCACAAAATACCGATGAACATTTTTGCTGAGATTTCTGATCCAGATCTAATGTCCTGTATTTAGACTATTTACAGATGTTTAAATGATGAGATGATGAGTTCAGTCCCTATTTCAGTGCAACTTGCAACAGAACAGTGGAAGCTGTACTTTAAAAGGAGTAATTGCCCTCACTGTAGAAGACTTTGTTCCCATGGCAAATGGCTATGAAAGTTGTGTTTTTGAATTGTTTTCAATTGATTATTTTTTTCTTTTTAAATCTTGCAAAACGCTGACTTTTCAGTGAAAGGCATTAAAACTGTTGTAAAGCTTATGATGGAAATGGGCAAATCTGTCTGGATGTTTGCAGCAGGTACTTTCTCTGTATAATAACATTAACAAAGGTTGAGCTTTAGGATGAAAATATTTAGTCTGAGGATGTTAATGTACTCTAGTCGATTGCACGAATGTAATATAGAAACACTCATGTCCACCATGGGTTGGGGGGAATAGCCTGTTGCAGTAAACAAGGTATTATTTCTTTAGACATGTTACGGAATTATTGGCAGTTAAGTCACATATTTAATTTCTGCTTTTATATTCTCTGTTATGATAGTGTTTGCATCAGCTTCTTTCTGCTACAGAAGTGCCATAAATAATTCATGTCTTTATTTAAATAACCGTGGATTTATTTCCAATTGGCATGGAAAAGGCCTTTATTTTCTGTATCATTGTGCACAGTTGTCGTACTAGCCTCTTATTTCAAAATGTTTGTGATTCACTCAGAACACATCAGTAAATCAAATTACAGCAAATTTAGCCTGAAATTTAATTAGATAATCAACAATCATAGTACTGTACTTTCCTAATAAAAGTACCTTGTCTCAGACAGTTTACAAGGCATTGTCTCTGCACCTGGATCCATTATTCTTGAAACAACATAGCAAAAAACTGAAGAATCCTGTTGATTGGCCTCTGTTGGATAGCAGTGATCCTCGAGAGTCATTCTGGGTTAGTTGCTGACGTGTAACTCATCTAAACAAAGCAGTGAGGAAAGTAGCTCTCCAAACAGCTCTCCCAGCTCTGCAGCCCTTGCTCTCATAGGGCTGGCCAGCCTCTGGCCACAGGGTCCCTCCTGGGGACCAGTAGCAGGATATATATTTTATTCTGGTTCTCTATGAAAATTAAGCCCGTATGGTCTTAAATCTCCACTATAATCCTGCTCCTAGAAGAATGTACTAAACATCATCCTTTAGATTAGGATGGATCTGCTGTTCCATCGTGGCTGTGCCAAGCTGGACCACACCTTTCTGTTTTCCAGGGGTTCTCCTATCTCACCTTCAGAGCATGCAGGCAGGTGGAGGAAAGCAGCGTATCTCACTTTGCCAAATACGGAGTAAAAGAATGTCTTTTGCTAGACCTTGAGAAAATTTAGAACAAATTCAGCAGAACTTGAAGCATCCCGTAAAGAATAAAATAAAAATCTCCAAGCTCAGCAGGCATGGCCCAGGTAGAGAAAGAATTCACTCAGTTATGTGAAGAGACATAAAATGGGTAAATTCAAGCAAAGTGTGAGAGGTAGCCCCTACCCCACACAGCACTTTACAGCTGGAATATGGACTGCTCATATTCATGTTATCTATCACAGAGCTAGAAAGACAGGTACGTACATGGGTTAGAAGTTTTCAGATGATAAAGAAAACCCCACAGGTAAAGACGTGCAGTATAGGTTAGAGCAGAACAGATGCACAGGCAAAAAAAGGCAGCACAGCCCAGAAAGTATGAAGCAATCCAGATACTCTGCCAAAAAAAAAAAAAAAAAAAAGCAAGAGGAACATGTGCCTTGATTTCATATTGCAAAGCCCAAAAAGAGCCCAAGGAAAAGTGGAAACGCTACTGGCCAACCTGTCAGGAAGCAAATGGTCATTCAGTATATTGAGTTTCCCTGTTTCCAGGGGATAAACCAGCACGCTGGCCAGCATTCTCCCCATCTTTCTTTTCGATTTTCCTGTTCTTGGCAAGTGTTCCAAAGTTTTTTCTATGGATCGTTCCAGAATTTTTCTTTAACGCTCTGAGTATTAGACTGTAAACTTTTCCTTTACCAGCTAGAGGCACCACCAGGACCTCAGCGCTTTGTTTCTCTTTTCCATATCTCTTACTTGTGCACAGAGAAACACAGAGAGGAACTCGGAGGTGATGCAAGCTATGTCAATGTGAGTGGTGGCTGCACATGACCATGTTTTTATCTGAATTGGTGTTTGCTAGGTGGAACTGAGCTTGTGTTTGTGATGTTTTTGCCTTTCTCAAAGGTGTGGAGGTTTCAGAGCCCACAGAGGCACCATCTCACCGACAGTGGATGTGGTCTTCTGTGAACCTGGTTCTTGTGGTGCTCAGGGGAGACACAGATGATGCTGCAAGGAAGTAGCAAAGCCCTGGCCCAACATACCTTTCCAGGTGAGCATCATACTGAACTAGTAAGGAAAATAGTATTTGGAAATGTTCTATCATTCTTACCTTATGTCTGTGTTAGGCAGGATCCTGCTGACATGCCTTGACTTTGGAGGGGCATAAAATAAATGGGGTATTTAGGCAGAGATTGTCTAAAGCTGCCAGGTGTTAGAGATGGATTTTAACTAGTGGCCCAAGCCCAGAACTTGAGTTGGCTTATTTGCAACATGGCCATGGGTCTAACTTTTGAAATGCTTCTTGTGGGTAAGAGTGCTACTGACAAGGTTTGTCTTTGGTGGAATTGCAGATGCCCAGATCGTGAGCCCCCACTCGCTGCTGTCTGAAAGAGTGAAAATTGGGTCCTGTTCTGAGTGAACCTGGAAACCTGACAAGAGGAGCCATTCCTCCAAGGGGACCTTGAGATCAGCCCCCAACTGGCGTGGACCCTTAGCTGCAAAGAAAGCAGGTATGGAAACAGGGTGATGGTGTCTCTCAGGGGATGCCTCTGACCTCTAGATTTATTGATTTATTGTGTACCATCTGTCTGCTTCTCCTCTGCTAGAAATATAATTTCTCTTCCTCTGCTAAAGTCCTTAACCTAAAATATGTCAAATGGTCTAAGCCTCGATTATATATGCCATCAACGCTTCTTATTTAGAAAAGAATATCTATGTCCCTTGTTTGTCTAACAAAGGTTAAGTTTAACCTTCAGGGCACAGTGCAAAGAACATCTGTTTATTCAGATTTCTAGCCTGGGGGCTGAGAGGCACAGTTTGTATTTGGGACCTCTAGCTGACATTTGTTAACTTAGTTTGCATACATTTTAATGTGGTTTCTTGTACCCAGAGGCAGTTGTTTAGAGTATAATGTGATAGGTTATAAATATATATTTATGGCCAAATTATTATTCCTCCAAGTTATCCCTGCTGGAATATGAAGGAGAAAATGAGTTTTGGACATCTTAAAATCCTCAGAGGTCACCAAGGAAGGGGTGTGGAGCTGGGCACAGCAGAATTCAGCAGCATATGAGGCAAAGAGAGGAGAAGCAGTGAACCCAACTGGTTTTAGCCTTTTGTCGCTGCAGGGAGCAATGGTGGGCATCCCATGGGCTAGAGCATGAAGGAGCTCAAGCAACTGCATCCCTGCTTGTGGGGAGCACCTGGCCTCCCGAGATGGCCAAGTCCTGGTCACTCCATGATCCCTCGCTGCGTGTGGGTCTGTATCTGCCAACGCAGTGTTGCGGGGAGTCTGCAAAGGAATATGTGGTTTCAAGAAAATCCTATTTCCAGTGGAAATCCTTCTAAAAATTATTTGGGACGTTTTTATTGTTGATATCATTGCGTAGAGCTTCTCTTAACAACATCTAAAAATAGGGCCAAACTCAAGCTGATGGCATCTCATTAAAGCCAACTGAATACAAATTCAAATGTGCATCTTCCTCCAAGTGTTTATCTAGCAGCAGGAGCCTATTATCTCGTGTGACAATGTTATCTGCCAGTGATGGTGTATCTATAACAAACTGAAGACAGATACATTTAAACAAAGAGGATTCTGAGTGTTTCTGATGATCATGATACCCAATAACTTGCTTAAAGGATCAGTGTAGTTTACTTAATGAAGTCAAATATTCAAATGTGCTGCTTCATTCTTTGTATCACTGTGCTACAGAAGCAAAGTGGGGTCTTCTTAATGCAGGGTGCTGTCTATAGACAGCTTAAATAGAAATAGATGTGTGTGTGTACCTGTGTGCAGGATTGTGCCCAGCCCACACCAAAGCCCTTCACTTTTCTGTAGTAGCACTCCCCAAAGATGAAAGGAAGCTGTTGCTGTGTCCTCTTTCAGATGTTTTCCTTCGGAAAACATTTAAAGGGCAAACTCTCTGTTCCCAGCATTGTGGAGACTACCATCACTTTTGGTCAGCCCCCAAGTGACCGTTCTTGTGTTCTCCTCTTCCTTGTAGGCAAATAACAACTGGACTTGGAGCACTCTCAGGTCCTTCCTTTACAGCATCCATCTAGGAAGAATCTCAAAAATGGGAAAGTCTCTTATATCCTCTTATGATAGAGTCACCACATGAAACCCCAAACCATTTGCAAGGATGCTTCCAATTTCCACACTAACATGCAGTGGGAGAAGTCATCTGGGTCTTGTTTCTGCTTTTTTTAAGGGACACTTGATCCTTGTAGACATTTCTCTTGAAGCAGTAAATGAAGATGTCTTGGAAGACGTGTTCTGAACCTTTAATCACGATTGTCGAAAGCTCCTGTGCCTCTTGCCTGCAGATGAAAGGAGATGCCAGACCTTTGGGGAGCGGGGCTGGGACCAGGCTCTGCACAGACGCTGCTTCTCAGCCTGTGCTGCCCCTTGTCCCCATGGCCGGTCCATGCAGCCTGTGCCTGGATGTCCTGAGCTGTGTCCCGGGAGCTGCTGCAGTGGCTCATAAGCAGAATGTGCTGGGAATCTAGTGGGCATCTCAGCCCTGTAGGTTTCTCCCAAGAGTTTCCTGAGTTTGCAAGTGGCCAGTGCGTCTTGTTTGGGCTGACATTTTTCCCATGCACGTCAAAACCATCAGTCCTCACGGCTGGTCAGGGCACCCAACGACCCTCAGCTGAGGTTTCTGGACCAACTGTGCCAGGTTCAGTATGCAAGAGCCCTCTGATTCCCCCCCACCTCACTTCTGGTGACTATGCCATCCTCTGCAAGAAAGAACTTTGCCAGCCTAATTTGTGGGGTTAGTGAAAAATTTTCCCAGTAAGGTTTTGTGCCGTGCTAGTTACAGGCAAGCAGGAGGAAAAACATTCTTTCATGGTAGTGTTTGGCATATGACAGGTTGACATAGTGCTTAGAGACATGGTTTGGTGATGGTTTTTTATCAGTTAGGTTGGTGGTTGGACTCGATGATCTTAAAGGTCCCTTCCAACCCGGACAGTTCTATGATTCTATGATTCTATGGCTTGCTGCATAAGTATATAAAATTATCACCTCCAGGGATGGAGTGTTTGTGTCCCTGCATAGGTTCTTATGAAAAGCCAGGTTATTGCTTGGAAACCACACACAGGCGCTTGAGGAGGATCACCTGCAGTGGAGCTGGCTGTCATAGAATCATGGAATCATAGAACCATAGGATCGTCTAGGCTGGAAGAGACCTTTGGGATCATACAGTCCAACCATCTACGCTACTCTACAAAGTTCTCCCCTACACCATATCCCCCAACACCACATCTAAACGTCCCTTAAACACATCCAGGGATGGTGACTCAACCCCCTCCCTGGGCAGCCTGTTCCAGTGTCTGACCACTCTTTCTGTGAAAAATTCTTTCCTAATGTTCAGTCTAAACCTACCCTGTCCTCCAGCAGCAGGTAGGAAAAAATTCTTTAGAGGGGAACAGAGTGGAAATACTTATCCCAGCGTGACAGGGACAGGAAGGACACCCAGAGAAGCTATTTTACTGCTGTTTTGTGTTTGACCCTGCAGGAGGTAACTGCAGCTGTGTACCTCCTCTCAGGTGGGTCCTTTGCCATGGGGAGGGAATTGGCCCCATGCTCTGGGGTTGCCCCAAACCGTGTAGCAGAGCATGACCCCTCAGAGCTGCCAATACCCCGGTGTTTTGGGACAAGGGATCTGGTGCTGCCCTGCTGCTCCCGCTGCCCCGGGGTGGGAGGCTCCCGCTCCCCTCCCCTGCCATTTCCCATTCCTCTGTGGTGCTCAGGGAGAGGGTCAGGGGCACTGCCTGTCCTCTTTATTACAGCTCAGAGGGATCCCTGCTTTCCAGGGCAGAAAACCTGCCTCCTTGGTCTCCCATTTCACCGCAGGCTGCTTTGTGCCAGAGTTTCCCGAATGCAGAGCTGAGCCAACATGGGCGCTCAGGCAGCGTGTAGGTGTGACATACAGCAAGTTGATGCACCGCTGCCTGCAGGGTCCCACGGCCCTTGAGGTGTATTTCATCAACTCTGTACACATTTCAGCATCACTCAATAGGGTGGAAGCTTATCGTCATTAATTATGAAGGTTTATGTTGGCAACCACTTAGTTCCTATGGTTACATCTCTAAGAAATTGTGAAATAGGCACTTCAAGGCTCTGGGCAGAGAAACAAATTGACTGTTACAGAATTCATGAATGATAATAACTCCTTTACTTATAATGCTAATAAATAATTGGTGTAAAATCATCTAGCGCAGCCTTAGAATGCATAGGGTATTTAAAGGTCAGTGCTGCTCTTAACTCTCCATTAAAACCCTCATTGCAGTAATGCAGCCCAGACAGCAATTACAACATTTCAGAGTATTCACTTAGTGAATCAATAACCTGGTGGATTCCGTAGGGCTACCCTGGTGTGCTCCCCTTGGCACACAACTGGCTTTCTAGCCATGCTTGTTTCTGGACACACTAAAGCTGTGCTGTGGGAACAATATACACTGTTCAGACCACAGCAGGACCCTGAAAGAAATGGTGCCCTGTGGCAGACGAACACTCTGCCATGTGTCTATAAGTTCATCCCTGTTCCTCCAACTCATAAGGGGACCTGAGTCCTTCTGGTATTTGAGTTATTTTCCTGTTACTCACATAATCCCTATCTTCTGTTTTTTTGTCTTACTGGGTCCTGGAGTATCTGCTTTGTGTTGCTGCTTTTCTAACTCCCTTTTCCCTGTATTTGCTTCTGGCTTGGACGCTTTTCCTTTAGCTACCTGTCCTCTGCTTGTCTTATGTGTGAGCAGGCACACACCAGGCTTTACACTATTTTAGGATGATCTGCCATGTCCTGTCCTGTTTGTCTTGTCAGCACACATAACAGTCCAATTTTTGTCACTCTTTCCTTGCACAGATCTTGCTTTGCCTACGATAAAATTTTGATGCCTTTTTTCCAGCTTGCTTCTGTTTCTACCTTCTCCCTTGAGAGCTGTCTTTCCACAGTGAACCCTGGGTGAGGGAGCAGCATTTATTTCTATAACTGTGCTTTTATCTCTGCAGTATTGGTACTCTGCAACTGAGATATCCTCACATTTTTCTTCTGTCCTTCAGCAACGTGTACAAAGCACCAGCCTTTCCGAGCTGCCCACAGCGATGTTCGGTGGCTGTTAGGCAGTGAGTTTAGAGTTTACTGATTTGTTGAGTTGACTTTAAATTATTCCTTCATGATTCCAGGCGTGGGATGAATCAAGAGGAATCACACAGTGATGGAGGTAATTCCTCCCATCAGCTGAACAATGAATCAGTCGTTATTTTTCTCCTAGTAAAGATGCCATTTTGTATGTGGCACTAAATTATGTTCAGTACTAGAACCACGAGGCTGAAAAAAGTGGTCAGTTTGTTACCAGCTTGCAGACTAACACACAGGATGAATTTCAGCAATACAGCCTTCAGTGCAAGCAAATGGTGTTTAATAATTTGGAGGAGGAAGTCTGGCTCCAGATCAGGACATGACTGAAAACACCATCCTCTAGAAATGTATGAACAAGCTGTTGCTTCAGATGGGAAAATGGGCCCGTCACAGCCCAAATTTCCTACAGTAGGTCCTGAAAGTAAACCCAGGACTCAGTGCTGCAGTGCGTGTCTGGCAGTCGGTGTTGCTGTCTGTTGGCAATGCAGTATATTAAAAAAAAAAACAAAAATGCAGAGATTGACATTCCCTGAGAAATATTCATAGAAATATGATGCTACCTGTAGTCATCTTAATTGTATTTGAAGTCTGTGCATTGTATATTTAATACATTAGCTGTGCTTCAACATTAGTGTTGTGGAAAAAAGTTACTTCTTTTTGTCCCTGGGCCAAAACCAAGATGTGGACTCTCTCGAGATGAGGATGTAAAGCCCAGACATGCTCTGGGCAGTTGGCTGCTTGTTTTCTGTCACTTCAAATTAGCAGGCTGTGATACAGAGGGAGAGGAGGTACCAAAGCGGTGCAGAGCAATTGTGCTGTTGGGAATCTGGGGTAGCAGGAGGATAACCTTGTTCAGTCTGGGGAAGAGGAGACTGAGGGGAGACCTTATCGCTCTGTACAAGTACCTGAAAGGAAGCTGTAGAGAGGTGGGGGTCGGTCTCTTCTTCCAAGTTACAGATGATAGGACAAGGGGTAATGGCTTCAAGTTGCGCCAGGGGAAGTTCAGGTTGGATATTAGGAAACATTTCTTTACTGAAAGGGTTATCA
>QJSC01014780.1:502796-563650 GCA_003697955.1 Calidris pygmaea | reverse complement strand
ATTCTGTGATTCTGTAAGCATCCAAGCAGGCTCGGGAGCTCTAAACCCAGCAGACTAACCCCTGGGTCTCTTGTAGACACCCATAAATGCTCTGTGTTGCTGCTTTGCCACCCGTGAAATACCAGCTGGCTGGCTGCATGTGCATCATGAGAGGTCTCCTGGATGGGAGAGTGGGCTTCAGCGGCTCCTTGCTTAGATAAAGGAGGAAAATTGATGAGGAGGAGATGGCGTGAGTCCCGAGGCTGTTTGGCGAAAGGGTCTGACCAGTTCCACCTCTGTTACATCCCCCTTCTCCTCTGGGTACAAAATATCCATGTTTGCTTATGGCTTGAACCATTTGGGAAACACCTGCTTCTAGGTTTAAAGTTGAGAGATCTGCAACACAAATGGGAGCTTGTGCCTTTTATTCATTATGTCACTTCCAGCGTTAGCTAAATAAAGCAAATCCTGGCTTCACTTAAATTTAAAATGACACCAAATCATAATTCAAACCTGCAGTGACATTTATCCAGTTAGCTGATGTTTGCTATAGGTTGAAGGGACTCATAAATACAGTTGTCTTCATGTCTCAGGCACATTTCTCGGTGTTCCTTGACAGTTATTAAGTGCATTAATTCTTCTGATGCTAATTTCTGTGTAGTGCTGATGAAAAATGCATTTTTCTCAGGGAGTTGGCACTTGGCAAATATCTCGATGGCAATAAATTAAAGTACGAACTAAGTTTCTGTTGCCATGGTTTTCTTTTCCACTGGTACACGCAGTTAGTGCATGTGCACTCCAGCAAGGGTGGAGAAGCAAAACCAGAGCCCAGCTCAGCTCGATGCATGAAATGCTCTCCTCTCCTGGCTCCCTCTTGCTCTCACTCCTTGCTAGTCCCTCTGCAAACAAATTATTCTTGTGCAGCCTCATTGCACGCCCAGTGGCGGGAGGGCTCCCCCGGACCCCGAAGAAACGAGGAGAAGAAAACGGATGGTGCTGAGGAGCGTGTCCATGCCTGGGAGTGCTTCCCTCCACCTTTCGCCTGCCGTCACCCTGTGGGAGGCCAACCTGGCCAGCACCTCCTCTCTCTGCCTGGTCAGAAGGAAAGCAAAGCAGTTGAACTCACCAAATAAAGGGAGTCCTTTTGGTGTTTGGCGCCCCTCACATTATTTAAGTTTCCTGAGGTTTTCCAGGGGCTTTTGAGGGAGTGCATGGAAAGTTCCATGGGTGGACTGAGCTGCACCCTGCAGCAAAGGTTTAGCTCATGGGCCCCGTTCTGCAGAAACACCTCGCTCTTTCCCAAGGGAGGTGGCTCGGGGTGGTAACCCAGTGCTGCCGTTTCCTGAAGAGTAAGGAGAAGCCATGGAGATAACAGTGGTCCGATAACGTCCTTAGGCTCTGGATGAAAGCAAAATATTGCTTTGACAGGACCTTCTGCTGCACCTCCAGTACTTCAGCTGTAGCATCATGCCAGTCCCATATGGTGGGAGAGCTCTTTTCCAGCTGGTACTTGGTGAGTAGCTCTGGTTAGAAGAAATGTAAGTCCTCAGGACTGCTGCTGGGGTCTTCCATCAAACACTGATGTCAGCTAAATCTAGATAGGATCATGGACAGCCCATTTAAAGCAATAACGCCAGTTATCTCGATCCAAGTTGAGCAATATCCTTAGGATTGTCCACTGGATCATACAGCTGTGCAGGATTCTCTAATATGTCTTTTCTCTCTCATCTCAGCTCTGTCTTCTACTGACCAGAGCAGGTGGCCATCACACATGCATCACTGTTTTTATTATCAACCGCTTGTCTTTGAAGGGAAAGAAGTCCCCCAGTTACACATAGGACAACCTGCGAAATCAGTGTGTGCATAACTTTACTGATAACCTTGTTATTAATGCAAAATCATTCACCCAAGAAAAAAATGGAACAAATGCAGCTTCACAGAAGCTTGTTGCTTTCGGAAAAAAATAATAATGGAAATTGATTGCATGGCTGACCAGGTCTGTGCCGAGTTTCTGTCTTTGATGGACTGGAAATAGCTCTCTGCTCTACAGCTGGAGACAAAAAAAAATTCTTTCACCCTTAGAAAAAAGAAGACTGCAAATAAGTGGGTATTTTTTTTCTTTCAAACTGTAAATGTATCTTTGCTGCTGTGTAGAACCACAGCTCTTTCTGGTTTTCCTTCAATGCTTTCTTATTTTGCTGGGTTTATTAGGGAAGCCTTGTTAGCTATTAACGTTTAAAATGATAAATCTAGACAAGAACTTCCAGTGGCATTTTTAGCCCATTTGAATATTGTTAAATATTTCTCTTTGAAATGTACAAATACCATTTGCTGAATTCAGTAGGAGAAAAGTCCCTTCTTTGCACTGATTTGGAGATACATCCTCTCTCTGAAGTCAATAGCAATGATAGAATTGTGAAGTGACTAGTGTTAAAGTGTATCAGTTTTACTAAATTTATTTGTATACTTTCAGGAGAACAAAGGACTTCTGTGAGACAAGACAGAGCACAAGCAAATTGTAAATTTTTCTGGGTGGTGAAAACATAAATTATTTTGGGGTGGCTGTGCTGGGCTCCTTGGCAGTGGATGAGCTTGGTGTAGCTGGAGCACAACCTGAGGCTCGTCCTGCCATGTATCAGCATGCACAGATGGGAACACCGCTGCTCTCCTCCCTGTTCCATGGGATGTTCATGTTCACAAAATTCGGCTTGTGTTTTTCATCTTCAGAAAGAGGTAAACGGCTCAGCCAGGAAACCTGGTTTCTGCAGCAAGTATTTAAGGTGCTGCTGCCAGTCGTCTCCCAGGGGTCCAATTCTGCCTGTAAATCCCCATCACTCCAGTGTCTTTCCAGACTTGGGCATCGTATTTTTTATTGCCTCTAAAGCCAGCGCTGTGCTGGGAGAGCAGTGATTTCTGCTGTTTGACAGCCTGGGATGTGCTGCTGCAGCCTCCCCCTGTGCTCAGAGAGATCTGGGGACGTGGCAGCAAATGGCTCTTCCTGAGATGCTCCTTTTATGCCTGGTTTTGTGCAGCCAGCCCTCGCCCCGCACTGGCTACCGCGGGGTCTTGCCGAGTGAGGAGTTTGCAAGATCAAGCCCTTGTAGAAAGGCTGATCATGTATTCTCCCTGTATCACGACCTCCCCTGAAAAATAGAGCGTAAAAGTATCGCCAGCAGAGATTAAAGAGGCCTAATCTACATTAGTTGAAGCAATCTGGAGTCTTGCTGCAGCCAGTGCTGAGCTGAAATGCAAACCCTGGGTGCCAGGGTGCAATTGCTACCAGGCTACAATGCTTCTGATGACAACCTCCCCAGAGTCCTGTCAGGGTTACAGCACCGAGATGCTATGTGATTTTATATTTATTAATACACGTAGGGCTTGATTTAAGCACAGCATCTCAGCGGCACAGCTGCCATTGATCTATGGCATGGGCAAGAGGTCACAGTGAGATACACTCCATGGCACGTGGGTTTGCAGCCTAAACAGAAAGGAGAGGCAAGGGTAAAGGATCCTGGTGATTGCAGGTAACTGGCAGTTAAAATACGACAGCCTGTTAACTCATTCTATATAACACATCTTTAAAAGTTAGATCATAGAGCCCTGATCTCCTCATGGAGATCAGTGATGAGTGGTGGCTCCTCAGGGGTCTATACAGGGACCAGCACTGTTCAGTATCTTCATCAATGACATGGACAGTGGGATTGAGTGCACCCTCAGCAAGTTTGCTGATGACACCAAGCTGTGTGGCACAGTCGACATGCTGGAGGGAAGGGCTGCCATCCAGAGGGTCCTGAACAGGCTGGAGAAGTGGGCCTGTGTGACCCTCATGAGGTTCAACAAGACCAAGTGCAAGGTCCTTTACCTGGGTCAGGGCAACCTCTGGTATCAATACAGGCTGGGGGATGAAGAGATGGAGAGCAGCCCTGCCAAGAAGGACACAGGGGTAGGGGTGGGTGAAAAGTTGACCATGAGCCATCAATGTGTGCTCACAGCCCAGAAACCACCTACATCCTGGGCTGCATCCCCAGCAGCGTGGTCAGCAGGGCAAGGGGGTGGGATTCTGCCCCTCTGCTCCGCTCTGGGGAGACCCCACCTGGAGTCGGAGTTGTTCAGCCTGGAGAAGAGAAGGCTCCGGGAAGATCTTAGAGCCCCTTCCAGTCCCTAAAGAGGCTCCAGGAAAGCTGGAGAAGGGACTCCTGGTCAGGGAGTGGAGCAATAGGACAAGGGGGAGTGGTTCTAAACTGGGAGAGGGGAGATTTAGATGAGATCTCAGGAAGAAATTGTTTACCCTGAAGGTGGTGAGACCCTGGCCCAGGTTGCCCAGTGAGGTGGGAGATCCCCTATCCCTGGTAACATTCCAGGCTAGGTTGGATGGGGCTCTGAGTAACCTGATCTCGTTGAAGATGTCCCTGCTCATTGCAGGAGGGTTAGACTCGATGACATTTAAAGCTCCTTTCCAACCCAAACTATTCTATGATTCTGTGATCATTATTTTTTTCAAAGGGTGTTTGTTGATAAGCAACACAAAGTCCTTTTTTTTTTTTGCTTCCATTTGTCAGTGTAAAAGTGAGAAAATAGTATTACAGCTCTTTTACTTTAAAAAATGGCATATTCATGCTTCAGACATTATTGAATGCTTCTACTTTTTCCCAGTGAGCTTCTTTTTTCATTCTGATCACCTGATCTTTGTGCAGTTAATTCCCTTGTCACCAAGCCGTGTAAGTACTGACCTCAGAATTTCAGAATAGCCTTGGCAAAAAAAAAAAAAAAGTAATACAGTAGCTTAATTTGCATCACCATCGCTGAAGGCTCTGCATATTTTCATTATAAGAATCCAGTTTCAGCAGGCTGGACAATACAGATTGGTGCGGCTGCCTTCAGTTTTCAGGAGGGAATTTATTCTTAGAAATTAGGTCAAAGAATTTGGTTTGGCAGGACCGACTGGAGAGCGGCTCTGGTTCAAAATAGAAAATTTGCAGGGCAGCTCATTAACTTGAACAATTGGGTTAAAACATTCTTTATTTTTAAAGTGAAAATAAACTTTCATCAGCTAAGTTATCTAAAGGTGAACTGAGACATGCAGGTGGAATAAGCAAACAGGAGACATCCAGCAGCCAGAAAACAAAGCAAACTTATGTACAGATTTTTAAATATTTTTTTCCTGTCTTGCTTCCTTAATCCTTCAGTGTCAGTAAAATCAGGTCTTTCTCAATATTGTATGTCCTTTGTACAGCCAGCTTTGACATTGAAGAAAAGGAGATATAAATTACGCATCTGACTGGTGGAGGTGGGCTCTGAGCCTCTGTGGACACAGACCTTCTCGGAAGAGCTAGTCAGAACACCAGGGTCTAAAAATAAACACTCACGTTGAAACCCTGTTCTTCTTTGCTTCCTTTTCGACCTGATCACAGAGATCTCCAGGGGGTCTGTAGGGAATCTGGAAGAGCAGAGACAGTGCCAGGGTGGCTGGTTTTGCCCATCACCACGAGGGCAATGCGACCACACGAGTCTTCCTTCACTTGTGTGCCTTCCCAGTGTCTCCTGTAACGTGTCAGGAGTTCTTAACGAGCCCCAATCTGCTTGGTTGAGAGCATATTAATTGGGCGATTCCCCTGAGACACTCAAACACACAACGTTCGCGAACACTTGTCAATTAACTGTTTCCTTTCAAGGACTAATGACTCTAAATACCACCTTGAGTGCTGCATCGCATCATTGCCACGCCAGGGCAGGGGGACCTTCAGTCAGCACAGCTCTAGATCTGGAAATATACCTGCTAAGAAGATTAAGTCTGCAATGCTAAGCATTAAACCCATCAATATTTATACAGCGGGCAAAATTCGAATCAAACCTGTCAGGCAGAATCTGTCACCATGGTGTTTCTAAAAGGTTACCAGCCTCGAGATACCTGTTTTTCACTTATAAACAGGTTCTAAGATGAATCGTTTTGCAATTTGAGTCTTAGTCTACTGGTAAACTGCTGAATTCATTATTGAATGAATACCTTTGCTTGGGTCCACCTGCAGGCACTGCTTCCCTGCGCAGGATGAATAATGACCTGAAGGATCAAGAGAATGAGCCGGAAAATGTTTTCACTTCAGAGACAATGTCTGATTTGTTCCACTGCCCTTTAGCAGAGCTTCCCTACAAAAGGAAGGCTCTCACTGGGCAGCACTGGCCTCCACCATGGGGTCTCTCTCCTCTGCTGCCTGCCCTCGCCAGCGGCTGCAGCGGGAGCCTGGAGAAGAGCACAGGTACCTTTTTGAATGGAATCAGTTGAACAGTTACTTCAACAATTATCAAATTGCACCTCTGCCCCCAGCATCTCCCTGCAAGGGATCTCTTCCTCCAAATTGGAGCTATTAGAGACTTTAGGGGAAAAAAAAGCAAACAAGGGATGAGCCCTTGCTCTGGCCAAGTAGAAAGGGAAGATTCACAGCAAAGCACGGCAGAGCAGGATCCGGTACGCAGAGGGGCATTAAACACAACTCCTCTCCTGAAGCACTAGTATGGGATGGACACAAAGGCGAGCAGGAGGTTACCGAAAGTTTATGGAGAGCCACATCACCTGGATAGTGGCCTTTTAACTCCTGCCGCCTCTGACAAGCACTTTCAGCTCACTCCTCAGCATCCCTGAGGGGTACCCGTCCTTTTTTTTCGTTCAACCTAAGGCATGCAAACCAGGAAAGGGAATTTTTTTCTGATGTACACGTGAGGTGGAAAAAATCAGCATTTAAGAAAGCCGTGCAGGTGATGCGTTTCAGGGGGCAGGCTCCCCCAGCCAGCTGGAGCCCTGCCGCAGCTCCCTGCTGCAGTGTGCAGGCGCAGGTGACAGGCGAGGAAGGCAGGCAGCGCTGATGCTGGCCCTTTTCCCTTTTCTTTCCTCTGTCAGCCTGCAATTCTATAGTTTTGACTCGGCTCCTGCTTGTAACGAAGGTTATTAACGGGCTGTGTTACCACGGAATTATTTCATGAGTGCGGCGCAAGAGCTTCCAGCCTCATTCCAATGATCTGCTGTAAAGGCAGAATCCTATCACGCCACTGCACGATAAATACCCTCAGGCTGCTGGAAGGAATTGATATAAGCTGCAGCCGTGGCAGAGGGGAATCCCTGCAGGGGACTGTCGGGCTCCTCCGTAGCTCCTACATGATGTGACTCTGAAATGACTAGGTCAGAAACCACGTGTGAGGGGGCTCCAGAGGTCCCAGAGCTGTTTTCTGCCCCAGAAGCTGGGTGAGCCGGTGCCCAGGGCTCCGTGATGCCTGGGTACCACTGCCAGCTCTAGCTGGGAGGGCCATCCCCACGAGCCGTGGTCCTGCTGCTGGCGCAGACATCAGGCTTGCTCTTTCCTCAGTGGAAAGTTTCTGTGTGAGTGGGAAATGAAAAAAACATGGAAAAACCAAACATGGTATTAGGACTTGATACATCATGTAAGTGCTCCCTCCCCTTTGTAATCTTGTCTGCTCTGTTACATAAAATTTGTCCTGCTTTTTCCCCCCTGGCCTACAAAAACCTATGCATTTCCTTCTAATGGGAAATTAGTTGTAGAGCAAAAACATTTACTGAGGCATGGAGACCTTGATCCATTTCCTGTATGAATCAATAGAAAGGTTGCTATTGATTTTGGTGGGTTTTTTTGAGACAGGCTCTATGTTTTATCTGTTTTTCAATAGACCAATTTCCTGCTGCTGCGTGGTTTGTGGAAGTTAGCCCTCATCATGCTTGTGTGTCTTTTGGGAAGGAATAGGAGCATAACAGAGATTAAAAATGATCATTTCATAAGCTAGAAATGTGCCATTAGAATACAAAAATGCAGATTGCAGTTGGTGGCCAGCATTGCTTTATTCTGAAGGCCTACAGGTATGATGGTTTAATTTGGTATTTTTCATCCATGCTGTAAAAGCTGCCAACTCCTTTAAAAGCTGATGCAACGTGACATTTGTGTCACATTTTATCTGCTTACATTGGTTTGCGTTATGTCAGCTGATGTGATGTAACCAGACATAGCCTAGTAGCTAGTGATGTGCGAAACAGGCATTTTCTTTTCTTCTTCCTATGCTTAGGACGAGTGTGAGATATCACAAAAGGCAAAATAATCTTTGACCTTGTGAATGTGACAGTGTTAGGGGGCAGCTATTGTAGGGTCATGCACTGTCTGTGACCCCATAATGTGTGACCCATGCAAACAGGCAACTCGGCTTCGTCCTCAGAAATGACGATGAAACACGTGAAATCCCTTTGATGGCATTGCTGATTCCCTGTTTCCAGGCATCAGCTGCAGTTTTTGCCAAGGTGTTGGTGCCTGGTGACCTCGTTCAATGAATACATACTAGAGGGCTCTTTCAGGTTAGTGAGTGTGGAAAGAGTGGGCGTGCACGCAAAGGGACCACATCACAGCCCTGTTTGGGAAATCCTGAGTGACAGAACTGCAGCAAAATCCGAAGGGAGGTGGAACCAGAATGTCCTGTTGGCATTTTGGTCCTAGCAAGTGTCATCCCAGCAAGTGCTGGAGCGTGTCCAGAGGAGAGCCATCAAGCTGGTGAGGGGTCTGGAGAAAAAGTCCTACGAGGAGAGGCTGAGGGAACTGGGCATGTTTAGTTTGGAGAAGAGGAGGCTGAGGGGAGACCTCATTGCCCTCTACAACTCCCTGAAAGGAGGATGGAGAGAGGTGGGGGTTGGCCTCTTCTCCCAAGGGAATCATGACAGGAGCAGAGGAAATGGTCTGAAGTTGGGGCAAGGGAGGTTTAGATTAGATCTTGGGAAGAATGACTTTGCTGAGAGGGTGGTGAGTCACTGGAACAGCCTGCCCAGGGAGGTGGTGGAGTCCCCATCCCTGGAGGGATTTAAGAACCATGTAGACATGGCACTTCAGGGCATGCTCTAGTGCCTGAGATTGTTGGGTTGTGTCTTGGTTGTGGTTGGTTTTTTGGTTTGTTGTTTTTGTTTTGATTTTTTCTTGTGGTTGGACTCAACGATCTCAAAGGTCCCTTCCAACCATGAAGATTCTGTGATTCTGTGTGATTCTGTGATCCACCCTGGGGCTCCTTTGAGCACAGTGCACTTTGGAGGTGCTGTGTTTCAGTTTCTCTGCTGCCAAACCCATTTCCAGGTGTATGGGGCAACAGAATGTGAAGCACAGCCAGGTACTGCCTGGCTGCTGAGGGCGATGCCCAGCACAGCCCCGTCAGGGAGGGTGCACAGGGCAGCTCTTGGGGT
The DNA here is from genome assembly GCA_003697955.1 of Calidris pygmaea. Lineage (NCBI taxonomy): Eukaryota > Metazoa > Chordata > Aves > Charadriiformes > Scolopacidae > Calidris > Calidris pygmaea. The sequence continues at coordinate 554,454 of QJSC01014780.1, read as the reverse complement.
TAGAAACCCTCACTGGGTAAAAACCCGAAGGCGTGATGTGGCCTGTTGACTTGCTTTTTCAAAGTTGACTCACAATGAGTCTAAATGCCATAACTCACAAGCACCTATTTATTGGGTCATTTTTAATTTTACCACTGGCATAAAACAATGCATGAAATAGCCTTGGTGTCCATCGTACTACCAACTTCAGGCTACCAAAAACTATGGGCAGCCGGATATTCTCAAAAACTGAGCCAAGGGAGCACGATCGTTCTGAAACTCTTGAATTTCTATGGGACTTTTCCTCATTTAGGTGATGGGTTCAGACCAGATGGCCATTGCTTATTATTTCAAAAACCACATCTTTTGTCAATATTCCACTTTTTGCAAGATGGAATACCACTAGTGGAAAGATCTCCAAGCAGGCTCTACATGGACAATACCAAGTGATGTATTTACAGCTGTGCAATAGAAAAGCTAGAAAAGATATTTGTCAGGGCAGTGGTGGGCTAGGTAATTTATATTTTGTGTGAAAGGCCACTTAAGGAAAATCAGCATGATACCTGCTTTTCTGCAGTAAGCCGGTCCTTGTAGTCATGCTAACTGACATCCAGCCCGACACAGAGGCAGGAGCAAATGGTCTTGCAAAAAAAACGAAGAAAAAATTATTCTTTTAGCGAGCGGAGCATGGCAGGAGCCTTCACAGAAGGCCACCAAAGCATGGCCGGCTCTTCACCCCCGGTGTGTGGTGGGGAAGGTGTGGGGCTGTCTGTGCTGGATAACCCTCAGCCTGGGGACAGGCTGAATACAGAGCTACTCGTGGTGGAGAGGAGGAGGACTAAGGGTGTCAGGGGATGCAGTATCCAAACCCGAGCTGGGAGATTGGCACATCTGCTCCTTGGCTCAGCATTGTTATCATAAATTGATTGCATCTAGGTATATCTGCAGTGCTGTCACCAGCACTCTCCTAGACAGCTTCATCTGCTTTTCCTTCATAAATGATGACGGCATATTATTCGACTAGTAAAAGGTACTTGGTAAAACTTGTCTTATCAGTGGTCTAGGGAAATAAAATAAAACAAAAGCATCAGCTCTGCTAGGAATCCCATGCACAGGCCATTTTAGCCAGTGTGCATGCCCAGAGGGTGCCCAGGCAGGACTGTCCAGCCCAGGGACAGTGAGGATGGTGGGATCTGCCATGCGGACACCTCACTCCTCCACAGCCATGCTCACCCCATTCTTCTCCCATGACGCCTTCCATCTTGGCCAGGATTTGAACCCAAGTTTCCCAAAAGTTGGTGCCGTCCTCCTTCTGAAACCTGTGAAGATCAGAGTAGGGGCAACTGTTTTTTTCTTTCTGCCCCAGCTTGAGCTGTGGACATATTTACGAGCTCGAACCCAGCTAGAGGGAAATGTGCTTTATTAGCGGTGCTGATCTGATTAGGCTGGCAGCAGAACAGAGACAAACATAAACCCTTCCCGCTAGTCATTACCATGTCAAAAATATCTCTGTGACACTGTAAAGGTCCTTCATATTTTGGCTAGCTCCTTTCCCAGTACAAGCCAATGATTAATTTCTATGTACTGCTCATTATTTTTTCAATTTAGAAACTTACAGGAATTGTTGTGATAACATTTAAATGGCAAGAGGTGGCTGAACTGTACCATCATCGGTTCGAGAGCCCCTGCTCCACCTCCTGACATTTCAGAAGGATTCTCATTATCCATGCTGCTCAGCTGTTTCCAACAAGATCACTTCTGAAACTTTTTTCCTAGGGACGTATTTTCTCCCCTGACACTATCTTGTGCTTTCTGTGACTTGACGCACTCCGATGGGTAGATGCAACTTGATCACGGCAAAGCTTGTAGCACAATGGTAAATGGACTGGCAAATTCTGATTTCTCCTTGCTGAGAAAATCCTGACTGCCTTGTATGCAGGGTACGAGGAAGATGGTGTTTTGAAGTTACAAATAGCGATCAGATGGGTATGCTCGGTAACCAGCTTTTAACAACATTTTGCTGATTACAGCAAAATTCTGGCAGATGTGGCTTTCTTCTTTTTTGGCCATTTATAGACATAAATGCATCTCCCTCTGTGATTTCTCCTTGAGATACTTGTAGCTGCTAAAGCAGATAATGAAGCCACAAATCTTCATGCCTTCTTTGTCTGATATCTAGGCTAGTTTCCTATGGGAACAAAGTTCACTGCTCCAGAGAATGGTACAAAGCACCTCACTGAGATCTCCCAGCAAGCTAGAATATTGAAAGGCAGAGAAAGGCTTTGGAAACTCCCCCAAAGGAACAGGGGATTTAGCCAGGGTTCCCTCACATTAATATTCACCACTCTTCTATATCCCTTTAATATGTGAACATTTGCTGGTTCTCCAATTCCATGTGTTACATGCACTAGGGAGAATATCTAAACAACATCTGCAATGCCAAGAGACCTTGCCACTCTGTGACTAAGCCCAAAATATTGTGTTAACCATGAAGAATAAATAGTGGATAGCAGTTGCCCCTTCCTATCATTGCTGGGAATGGTGCCATTTCTGTGCCCAGAACTCTGCCAAAATGTTGCAAGAAAAAGAAATATGCTCTGCAGTCATCCATTTTCTGGGCTCTCAAAGCCTTGGCACCATAATTAAGTTACTCCTGGTAGTTTTGTTCTGTGGCTCCCTTGCACACAGCACAGGAGCAGCAGGGCAATTACACACTGAACGCTGCACTCAGTGCAGGGAAGAGGAGTGTAGTGAAAAACCTGCCGTGGGGAGAGCCCGCTGCCAGACATCACCGACCAAAAGGATTTCTGAGATCAATGACCTGGTTATTCCAAGCCTCTTCAATTTGAACCTTCGATCCATCCATTGAGCCATGGGATTAGTCCAGTGGCTGAATCCTTGAAGGCATTCCTGCTGCAGATGGGACTGGAGCCTCCCAAGGCTCTGAGCTCTGAGCTCTTCTGATTTCACTTCAATTTCAATAATTTATTTTTATATGCAGTAAGCTGTTGGGCGTAATATATGAGAACTGAGTATTTGGAGGGAGGGGGAGAGAAACCGGAAAAAGTATTTAACAATATTTTAGTCAGAATTTGTTAAGAAAAGGCATATTCTACATGAAATGAGCAGGGTCAAAGACCACTATGTGCGACACTGTTCAAATTATAAAGATTAGGATCTGGAACATCTCTGTGCTGCACCAGACGTGTGCTGAGTGAGCTGACACTGATTCACTGTCTGCCCTTCCATGCAGGCTGCGCCTTGCACCTCTGTTATAGAGAGGGAGTTTCCATGGAGCGGATGGTCTCGATGCACAGAGCCAGCGTTGGGCACAAATATGAGTCTGCAGTTTCCAATTACCTTATTATTCCGAGTACCTGGAAATCTATGGAAAAAGGACTCAGATTGCAGACTCCTGAGTCTGTAAATCCTTCCACTGTCAATGTTTGTTTTTAGATCCAAGACAAGTCTCATAGTCTGGGTAATGAAATGGATGTATCTCTGTATCTATAAGTCCCTTATGTTGTTTTGAAATCCCACTTGTGTGTTATATGTGCCTCCAAAATGACCTTACTGCATTTGTTTTCGTAACAAGTTTTGTAAAAGAATTCTCCATCATTTTCTTTTGTGTTGAATCTATTTCACTCTTAAGCCCTGGTTAGAAAAATGGGCATTTCTTTTCTTCTCTGATTTTCTCCACTTTTCATCTTTTCATCTCATCACTGAAATGGAAATATTTTAGTAGTTAAATGGAGAAGAAAGCAGTCTTCTGGCTAACACAGAGCTCCTCAGCATTCAGAATGGTGGATTACTTCAAGAAACTAAGTGCACAAATTTTTCATTTGGAAGAATCATTTCTTCTGAATTCCCTGTGAAACCCCATTTCTTCTGTAGCAAGATGAGTTAATGAAGAAATTTGAAATTTATTTAGTGTCTGCTAGTGTTGTAGAGAAGCTTACTCTGGCTCTCAAAAATAGTTTTGCACTATTTTCCATTGTTTTAAACTCCTTGGAAATAGCAGCTGCGATTGCTCCTGCAGCTGAACCTGTTCGTAGCCTACCCCTCTTCGCTCAAGCCAAATGATGCCCTAAACCAACCGCTGGGTTTTTACCCAGGTGGGGGTGCTTTTAGCACTGGTCAAAAGCACTTGCAAAAGGGAGAAGAAAAAAAAAAAGCTGAGTAAAGGCAGCACTTTTTCGGCTGCCTCTCTGATGATTCATCCCAATTGCTTTGGTCCTGTCCCTCCATGTTGTCCTGGTGCAGTGGTGGGTTCCCAGCGGTGGGTTCCCTCCAGTCCCAGCGTGGGAGCGAGGAGAGAAGCACAACCTGCTCAGCCCACTGCAGTGTCCCAGGGTTTGGTAACCTCTGTGACATGATCTGGGAAGAAGGAGCTAGTCCCATTCCCCGTACAGAAGTAGATGTGGTTTTCCAGCTCTGTAATTCTTGCGGGAAATGATGCCACTGAGTTTGGTTTCTCCTGAAAGGCAGTAAGTCCAGCCTAGTGCTGACCTTCTGTGCTTTCAGAAATGGATGCACTCAGGGGTTTTATTGAAAGGAAGAAGACAGACGACATGGGGGGGGGGGGAAATTTTTGATTCAGTTTTAAAATAGAAATTTAATTTTATTTCTATAGTAATGTTTTGGAAGTTTTCTTTCTGTCTGCTTGATAGCTTTATGTACTGCATTTCTGCCATGTCCTTTCTAATTGGGAAATAATCAGATTGCTAAACTGAATGGTTCAAAGATTATTCTTGACTGCAGTTTGATTTGCTCTGACACAGATAATACGTTACAGGCCTGTCTCAGGCATCACTAGCATCAGTAATCCTGTTACATTGGTTCTGTGTGTCACCAAGAGGTACCAGGGTTGGCCTTTTCCCTTCTCCAGTGCTCACAAGGCTCAGAAAAAAGTGCTCCATCCCTGGTGCAGGTGTGGGAGGGAGAGTGGATGCTCTTTGAAGCACAGATCCAGCAGGTTTCCAAAGGCTAAGGAGAAATGCGAGGTAAATTAGCAAGAAGTAGAAGGAAGCAGAAAACAGAAGCAGAAGAATAACGTTAGAAGACACTTAACCAGTTAGATGTACTAAATTGGAAAGTGTAGAGATTTCTGTTTGCAGGGCAAAGGCTGTATGCTCGTTGAAAAGGGGCTCAAGAAACTTCACAAATAAATTGAAGCTACTCTTTCAACTTCAGAAGCAGGCACATTGGAGAGTGTATTTTGCAAAATATAAAGCAATGAATTCCACTTTGTGGTGAAACTAAGTCTTTAAAGCACACAGCTAAATCTGAAAAGAATAGGGACGTTCAAGAAAAACTTTAAAATGCAAGACATGGTGAGATTATGAAATTAACTGAACAGAAAAACACCATTCCCATAAAATATTAGACTCTGGAAGACACCTCCATCTGCAACTCGCGTTCCAGCAGTCAGAAATAATAGCTGCAATGTAAAGCACCGAAATGTACACTCTTTAGCCCAGCGGTGGTTTGCACCCAAGGTCCTGTTGTGCCACAGGGTGCTCCTGTCCCTGCTCGCTCCCTGCTCCCAGCTGAGGGAGGCTGGGGACAGTAAGCCCCCAAACTCGTTTTCTGCTGAGGTTTTTATAGGAACTTTTCTCATGATGTCAGATTATTCTTTTTTTTTAACCTACTCATTTATTTACAAACCTGGTCTCGGAGCCTAAATTAATCTGTCAGTGTTCCTCTTCAACAGCAAGAACATTTAGACAATTAGCCCACTGCCGAGGGAAATCGAGGGATCGTTGTCATCAGCTCTAATGACAATCCCATATTAAGGATGCTTTAGGAATAAGAAATCAATGAGACAGTGGTTTGAAATGACCCAAGGACTTTCCAACCCAGTGGTTTAATAACACGGTGAATAAAAAAAGAAATCTTAGTAAATACTAGTGTCCTAGAACAGAATCTGCCCAAAGGAATTTTATGATATTACTTTTATTGGCTTGTCATAATATATTTCAGATACATTTTCCCCTTTCTGTTCCATATATTATATTAAAGGCCAAAAAAAATATTTTAAATTAAGGTAGAGTTTTTCATGAGCCTTTTTCCTTGCTAGTTAACTAGACAGGCATTAAAATACAAATATTTAATTAACTGACAGAACAATTTAAGTCAGGTTTGAACCATGGTTCTTCTGACTGTAGATGGGTGCCTGGAGAAGCAACAAGGAGAAGATCCCTTACTTTGAGACATGTTTAAGTTTTTCTTTCTTCTTCTGTGCGGAGATGAACCTTTTTCATCTCACTCTTTTGTAAAGTAACTCTTCGTCAGATTAAATGTGAAGATCCCTATCAGAAAGCACTTGGCTTTGACAAGCCTGACAGAGTCCTATGAGCCTGTAACGGGTAATGGCTGGCACTGAAATGAAAAGGATTTGGATAATGAATAAAGACTATTTTAGTAGCATGACTCATAAGTGATACAAAGGGAGCTCTGGTAACGTCTGTACTAATTACAGGCTTGTTGCTATGTTGTAACAATCATGGGCATTAAGTGTGTAGGATGCTGAAATGTGTGGGCATCCTGCTAAGCTCCATCTCAGTACCTTGCAACTGAAATCCTGTCTGTCCTAGCTGGAAAGTGGGCAATGCATGTAGGTGCCTAAATATGGACTCAGGCTGACTAAATGAGCTTATCCTTGTTTGTTTGTTTCTTTGGCTCAAACTTTTTGAGCTGTCAGAAATCACGGAGATGATTCCGTGCTGCAACATCTACCAGCCAACAGTCCTGCTGCAGCCTGGTCTGCTCCTCATTGCCCAACACTGAGGTAGTCAGTGTTTCCAGACCATCTTGGAGTGATGGAAGAGCAGGAGCAGCTATGTTAGCTCTCTGCAGGCAGACAGTGCTTGGTTTACCTCCAGGATTTCAGGGCATGAGATACTGTGGGCTGCTGTGGCTTTGAAAAGGGAAGAGTGTGACCGGTAGGTGAAGGGAGGTCATTCTCCCCCTCTGCTCTGCACTGGGGAGGCCACAACTGGAATCCTGCGTCCAGTGCTGGGCTCCCCACTTCAAGAGAGACAGGGAACTGCTGAAGAGAGTCCAGCGTAGGGCAACAAAGATGATGGAGGGATTGGAGCATCTCCCTGATGAGGAAAGGCTGAGAGAGCTGGGACTCTTGAGCCTGGAGAAGAGAAGGCTGAGGGGAGACCTTATCAATGCTGACAAGTGTCTAAAGGGTGGGTTGAGGGCGGATGGAGCCGGACTCTTTTCAGTGGTTCCCAGGGACAGGACGAGGGGCAACGGGCACAAGCTGGACCATGGGAAGTTCCACTCCAATGTGAGGAAGAACTTGTTTGGGGTGAGGGTGGCAGAGCCCTGGAAGAGGCTGCCCAGGGAGGGTGTGGAGTCCCCTTCTCTGGAGATCTTCAAGCCCCGCCTGGATGCTCCTGAGTGATGTGCTCTGGGCAACCCTGCTTTGGCAGGGGAGTTGGACTAGAGGATCTCTAGAAGGTCCCTTCCAACTCCAACAATTCCGTGATTCCGTGAAAAGCAGAGTTGGGTTCAAAAGGCTGGAAGTAAATCTCACATGGGCAGTGAGCTGCTCGGTGGGAATGTCTGCAATGGGCCAGGCCTGCTGAGTGGCTGCCTTGCCAAGTCTGGCCAGAGAGGGACAGGCTTAGGCAGTGTGATGTCAATGTGACTCAAACCTGCAATTTAACGAAGGCAGATCCAGATGTGGAATTTGCTCAATTTCAACAGTTAATGAATTGGAAAATTATCCAAGCTCAATTTTCTGTTTCCTTCAAGGTTCTTGCCTCCTAAGTTTGGGTGTTTATTTCCCTGGGCACCATTTGCCCTTGCCCACTCCTTGACTGTCTCTCCTTCAGACTTGGAGCATTTCTTTCTCCCTTACATCGATGGGTATTAACTCTCCGTGGCTACCATCAGATGATGTTTTAAGAACCATTTGAAGCATGCCAGCAAGCTGAAGGATTGCAGACTGCAGCAGGGAAGGAGAATGAAAGATACGAGTAAGATTTTGGGAAGGAGGGGGTAGATTTGTTTTTGGATTAATGTCTCCAGTAATGGAGAACTGAGAGAGGACAGAAAATTCCTCTTGCACTGTGACCACCTTCTCTAATCACGCTAATGTGGCTGTAATGAAAATAACATTTAGCCTGTCATTTTTCCCTGTATAATGCTCCCATAGATTCCCTGCTTTGTTGCCAACATTCTGGTGAACAAAACCAGGGATATTTTTCAAGCATCTCGGTTGTAAAGGAGAGGACAAGCCGCCAGCAGACTGCACTAGGATGCATTTGCTTTGGCAGCAGCTCTGCTGGATGCAGGGTGGCAGTGAGGGCTGCGCTGGATCAGAGCCCGGGATCTGCTGCCCCGGGGCTGGGGAGCAATGGGGAGAGGTCCCAAAGGGCACAGCATGCCCTGCTCAGTGTCTCTCCAAGCTCTTCATGGCTCGGTGGCTCTTTATGCCAGCAAAGCAGCACAGAGGAATTGCAGATTGTGCTGTAAGAGGTGCTGAAGCCAAGGAGTTGCCTGTTCTGATGTCTGATCACCGTTTGGGTAGAGGAGTTTCCTTCCTGTTTGGCCGGTTCATTATATCACTGCTTGCAGTGAATGTAATTTTTTAAGTTAAGCAGAACATACTGTTCTGTAGACTCTACTGTTGAGCACCAGCATCTTGGTAGATCCTCTGCAGGTTCAAAGTGGCCCATACTTCCTTCACTATTTCCCTTCAAAATGGAGACAAGCTGAGACCAGCCACCAGAACATTTTCCAGCTGTTTCTACACGTGTATTTTGACTATATAATCACAAAATCCCCCTAACTTTTATGTTTTGAAGGTGATTTCCCATACACATTGAAATGAATATTTGCAACTGCAGCACTAATGCAAGTTATTATTAGCCGCTGACTGCACACACGAAGTGTCCTGGAGAATGTCTGCTTTGTCCGACACCGTAATTAAGAGCTGGATATAACAAAAGCCCGACTTCATGTGGGTGAATATTCATGGGTTTGCACAATAAAGATGTTTATATCATTAACAATCTTAGGAGCACTTACAGTATTTCTTTTCTTCCAAAGGCGTAATGGGAAGTTTTCCAGGAGAGTCCCGAGATGTAAAAATTATGACCAATACACAGGATTTTATTTAGAGTCTGTTCCCAACAGACAGTGATGTTACAGCTGGAGACTATGGTCATTGCGGCACACAAGGATGTCCCCAGTCTCAGCATGGCTGCTGCCTGTGTCCCAACATGGCCCAGCAGCTGGGTGACTTTGCCTGCAGTGGAGGCTGTTGTGGTGTTCCTCTGACACTGCCAGAGGTGATGAAAACTCTCTGAATCTTGCAATGGTCTGGTGTAAATAGTGTAATGGGCAAAGCTACTCACAGGAGTGTTTCAGGGGGTTATAATCAGGGGGAGCTTTTCAAACACAGGGAGCAGTCTCCACACAAGAGCCACTGCAGCAAATGAACAAAGAAAGCTGTGGGGGATGGAGAGGAGCCGTTCCCTCCATCACAAGTGGCCCCGTGACACCCCAGTTTCCACGTGTGGCTCCTAGGAACATCCTGGGGCAACCTCATTTCCACACAGCTCTGGCAGAGTCCCCATAGCCATGGAGGGAGCAGAGTCACAGCTCAGCCCAGGGGAGATCACAATCTCATGGGATGATTCGGGTAGAGCTGACGGAGGGAGGGAGGCTGTGGCAGGACACAATGTCCTGTGAGCATGACAGACCCGTTGCCTCCAGCCTGTCCTTATTTCCAATCCCTCACCTGAAGGAAGAATGCCCGACACCAATAGAGGTTAGGGATGGACCTGCTGGAAAGCACTACTGAGAACAAGGATCTGGGGCTCCTGGTGGAGAGTAAGCTATCCATGAACCAGCAATGGGTCCTTGTGGCCAAGAGGCCAATGGGATCCTGTGCTGCGGAGGGCAGAGTGTGGCCAGTAGGTGGAGGGAGGTCATTCTCCCCCTCTGCTCTGCACTGGGGAGGCCACAACTGGAATCCTGCGTCCAGTGCTGGGCTCCCCACTTCAAGAGAGACAGGGAACTGCTGGAGAGAGTCCAGCGTAGGGCAACAAAGATGATGGAAGGATTGGAACATCTCCCTGATGAGGAAAGGCTGAGAGAGCTGGGGCTCTTGAGCCTGGAGAAGAGAAGGCTGAGGGGAGACCTTATTAATGCTGACAAGTGTCTAAAGGGTGGGTTGAGGGCGGATGGAGCCAGACTCTTCTCAGTGGTTCCCAGTGACAGGACGAGGGGCAACGGGCACAAGCTGGACCATGGGAAGTTCCACTCCAATGTGAAGAAGAACTTGTTTGGGGTGAGGGTGGCAGAGCCCTGGAAGAGGCTGCCCAGGGAGGGTGTGGAGTCCCCTTCTCTGGAGACCTTCAAGCCCTGCCTGGATGCCGTCCTGAGTGATGTGCTCTGGGCAACCCTGCTTTGGCAGGGGAGTTGGACTGGATGATCTCTAGAAGGTCCCTTCCAACTTCAACAGTTCAATGTGCAGAGGCAGGGTAGAGATTGCTGTCACATGTGCTGTGTTCTGCTAAACCGCTGAGTGGCAAAGGCAGGTGCCAACAACAACCCCAGTGTCCCCATCCCTCCCACACCATGGTGCATCTCCCAGTAGCTCTGCAGCCCAAACCCTGCAGGCACTGGGGACAGGGTACTGTGGTTTTGGCAGCCTGGTCATATACCAGAAATACGTTCAAGAGGTCGCACTGAGAAGAACACACGAACGTAGCTGTGCAGAGTTTGCTTTTTATACACATATATATTGCTTGGGAAGGTTTAACAGTGGCATAATACATGGCCCTGCGGGCGGTGAGGTGTCATTTCAATAAGCAAACAAATGACCTGGTGTCCTCACTCAGGAGTGTCTTGAAATGTCTTTCGCCACCAACCCTGTCACAGAAGGTCAGGGCGTTTGTGGCGGAATGAGCCCTGCTGTGTTTATTTGGCTCCCAGGCAGCGAGTGGTGCCAGCTCCTCCACACAGAGCTGCCCTTCTGCCAGAGACAGACCCCGGGGATGGGGAGAGGGGCTGCGAAAGGCAAACACCAGGCAGAGACCCCGGGGATGGGGAGAGGGGCTGCAAAAGACTCAGCCACTGCTCCCACTCGTGCTTGGGCATAGTCAATCTCCCACCAGCGGCTGAGCCAACCAGCTGCCCCCCCACATTCGGTGACACCCCCACCACTTAATTCCTGCCCCATCAAACAGCCCATGCTTGAACACGGAAAGGCTGTAACAGGGGTCCAATATTTGCATTTGGTTTCCAGGTACAAATTTAAAAGGCTTGTTAGTGAGAGTGATACAACCTGCACCCCAAAGTGGCCCTGGGAGGATTACCTTTCTGCAAATAAACCTGCGCTGAATCATAGGATCACAGAATCATAGAATGCTTTGGGTTGGAAGGGACCTTAAAGATCATCAAGTTCCACCCCCCTGCCCTGGGCAGGGACACCTCCCACCAGACCAGGTTGCTCCAAGCCCCATCCAGCCTGGCCTTGAACATTTCCAGGGATGGGGCAGCCACGGCTTTCCTGGGCAACCTGTTCCAGGTCCTCACCACCCTCACAGTAAATAATTTCTTTCTGGCATCTAGTCTAAATCTCTCCTCTTCCAATTTAAAACCGTTACCCCTTGCCCTTTCCCTACACTTCATTGCAAGCATTCGCTGCCCATTGAACTCTGTAAGGGGCTCATGTTTGATTTTGAACAAGAGATAGAGCAGACGTTGCCTTAAATATTCACAAAGAAGTGTCAGCATAGATGAGGCAGTACAGGGGGAGGGATAGAGGTGGGCTCAGCATAAATTATTTATGGCCGCAATGCATGAATAGCTATTCTGGTCACATCATTCTCAGCAATATTAGTTTAATAATGTGATGCAAATCTCCTCTTTAATGGTAACTTGTAACTAAAACAAGCACTTCTTTTTTGGAAACATATTGGCTTGGGAAACCTGACTGGCATCTTGCAATTTTAAGAATTGTCACGGGACTTGCATTAAACAACCTTGTGGGGAGAGTTCTCCCCACTGCAAGCCCCAACAAAGTCTGTTTTCAAAAAGTAACCACCTTCACTGTTGGCGAGGGCAAGAGCCCAGCTGCCTGGCACCTCCTAATTTCAGAAATACCTTAGCACCCAGCAGCACTGAGCAGCCTTGAATAGGTGATACTTACCCAGCGACCGGTGAAATTTGTATTCCTTTCGTGTACCGTACCGTGCAGCTGTACTGGTGATCGTGTACAAAGACTTTAAGGTGGCAGGTGTATTAGGTTAAAACAACAAAAAATCCTTTTAAAAAGTGATTTCTGAGGCCTTTGGTTTCTCTGCGAATTCACATCTTCCTTTGCTTTCTGCAGCTGCCTTTAACTCTGGCGCTGCTCTGCTTTGCCACGGGCTTTGCTGCGGTTCCAGATGTGCTGCAGCTGCATTATGGGCTACTCAGCCTTCTTATTCCCGAGTGACCCCCGGTGCTCCCCCTGCGGGGGCTGCTGCCCGGGGGCGGTGCGGGGCCAGCGCTTGCGTCTGAAGAGAGCTTAGAGGTGCACAGTTTGTTTTTGCTGTTTTGCACGAGGTATTGCCAGATACTTGCACCACCTCTGTGTCTGAATCACTGCTCACTTTTCATGTGCTGCCTACAGCTTTTCATATCATGATTTCTCTTGCCACAGTCATTGCATATGTCTGCACATCTGAGACTTTTTCCTTTACCTTTTTTTTTTTTTTCCCAATGGCTTACTTTCCAGTTTGTTTATCTCCTCTTCTGTACCCTCGCAGGTGTTTTATTGACTTTGTGAGGTGCTAAGAGCTTTTCTTACAGTTCTTGGGAAAATAAAAATTTTGCCTGCTTCTCTTAGACTCTGCACCTGGACACAAACTTTCCCCTAATGTAACACGTATTGTGGTAGACTTGGCCTGGCTCCTTATGTTGTCCTTCTCCCACCATTTATAGGAAATTTCTTAGTGACACAAAGACAGAGAAGGCAAAAAGCTGCCTGGTGTTAGCTGGGTGTCCAGAATTACTTGGACAACAGCATTCCTTATCTCTTCTGTGGGAGATCGTGGCTGGACAACCAACAAGGCAACAATCAGAAGCAGAGCGCTGTTGATGCTCAGGCTGGTGTTTGTCCATCCTGGGTAATAGAGAACACCAGGTGGGGAAATCAATGACGGAAGAACAAAGGAGTCCCATCAGTGTTATACCTGGTGTTAGAGGAAGCAGGTTGGCTTGTTGGATGAAAACACTGGAACTGGGGCCAAAAATTGAATCTGGGGACACAAGAGCAGGAAGCTAGTTGCTCTCTATTAAGAGGTATCACTATAAAAGCCTGTGACATTTGCTGACATAGAAAATCTAAGCTGCCAGGTGTCATCTTAAAGTTCCTATGCCAGCTATCATTACTAAAAAAATAATGAACACACTAGGCTTATGTCTCAGCTAGTGAGAGATCCGAAAAAGGCACATGTAGTTAAGAACAATGCTTTGAATTTTTGTAATACCTGGGATAATTTTATCAGAGAGGGATTTATGTGGTGATGCATTACATTAGCCTAGCGCTGTGTAAGACATATGGAAATTAGTGATGGATTAGATTTCAGAAAGCTTATAAAAAGAGTCTTGCAAGACCTTTAACCTTAAAATCGTTCATAGCTGAGCAATCCATTAAAATAAGTATTGAAGTAATGCTTGGCTGGTACAGTAGTAAGAAATATGTTAGTGATTGATGGGTTTTGGTTGCTTCTTAAAAGTTTAATATGTAGCTGCACAGAAAATATCCCTGATAATGGCAGCCATGAGACCTCGCTCTGTTGTAAGAGAAGTTGGGTGCAGAGCTGTGAAAGTTGCGTGTGTTGTTTTGCTCAGAGTCCATAAACTTTGCTAAGCTCCGGATGCGCTGCCAAGCCCTTTGCAGCCTCCCTGGGGTCTGCGCCGCAGCCCGACACAGGCTCAGGAGCTCCCAGCAGCCTGAGATAGCTTCTTGGGGGGAGACCACACTGCCGGGAGCTTGGGGGAGCTTTGCTTCATATAGTTGCAGCTCTCGCACGAAGGTTGCGTGGAGGTGCTTTGGCTCTGCTTGGAGATACACGGTGCTGGCCCAGTCCCCGGGCAGCGATGTGTGGCACACCCAGGGGTGCCTAGGTCTTGTGGTGGCCGTGCTGGTGTTTCACACTCATAGAATCAGAGACTTGCCTATGTTGGAAGGGACCTTTCAGATCATCAAGTCCAACCATCAACATAACACTGACAAACCCACCACTAACCCATGTCCCTCAGCACCACATCTGCCCGGCTTTTAAATACCACCAGGGATGGGGGCTCCACCACTGCCCTGGGCAGCCTGTTCCAAGGCTTGACCCTTTTGTTGATGAATTTTTTCCTAATATCCATCCTAAACCTCCCCTGGTGCAACTTGAGGCCGTTTCCTCTTGTCCCATGGCCTGTTCCTTGGGAGAAGAGACCGACCCCCCCTGGCTACACCCTCCTTTCAGGGAGTTGGAGAGAGCGAGAAGGTCTCCCCTCAGCCTCCTTTTCTCCAGGCTGAACACCCCCAGTTCCCCCAGCTGCTCTTCATAACCCTGGCTGGGTCAAGGCTGGGTTTTACCCATACAGTGGTTTCCTCAGTGTCAGAGCAGATTATTCTGCCGAGGCAGCAATCTGACAGCCTTGTCTACACTGTTTTACAGAGCCTTGCTGCCTCATGTCACCCAGCATAATTTTCAGGGCTAGAAATAGAAGCTTAATGGGGGAAGTGCAAATCAGGTTTTCCTGTCGGACACCCATAGCACTGGCAGCACGTGGGGCTTGCTTACTCCGCAGGGAAAAAGATCACCATGAAAAGATCCATCACCAGCGATGAGTGCTGGAATATATATGTCTGCGCAGAAAAAACATTGCCAACGGTCTGCATTTTGAGCTGCTGGTGAGAGGCTTAACGCTGTGGGAAAGGAACTTCTCTTGTAATGCAAAGAAAATTCACTTCCACTCTGAACTTGCCTTATTCTCGGTGACACCTTTTGCTGCCATTGTTAAATTCCAGGTATGAAGCACAGCAGGTTGGCAGCATGATTTTTTTTATCTTCAGCACTGGATGCCCACTGGGGAAGTGCAGGCTGTCGGGGGTCACGGGCAGGGCTGTGGCCAGGCCAGCTTGGGCATCCCTGGCCAACCCACGCCAAGGGGCTTCTGCTACGGTGTGAGAAATGGTCCAACGACATCACTGGCCTCCCCAAAACGGAGGACAAGGGTGAAGTGGTGGCTGTTCCCATTCCAGAACACGTCACCAGCTGGGCAGAGAAAAGCAGGCACCTCTGTCTGCCCCTTTGCAGTGGGCACAAAGCGGAGGTGTCTGCACAGCTCCTGCAGAGCAATGTCCCCTCTGCAGTACCAGCCTGCTAGGGACCGTGATGATGCAAGGGCCACAGTTTATCCTTTAGTAGATGAGCTAGAAATTCGTCCCTTCACAGTTTTGCTCATAGAACAATCTTCCCTGTAACAAGCTATAACAATCATTGCTGTTCTGGTATGGGCCTTCAATTTGATGTGCACTTGTACACTTGATGCATGTTTTCTGCTCTTTTTAAAACAATTCTTCAACTTTTACCCACCTGCTTCTGACACATTACCTTAGTTTAAATAGGGATGTGCTGCTAATTCCAGCTGCTGCCCGTTCAGCACAACACACCATTTGATGGTATTTTCCATCACTAATCACAAGAGCTATTTGTTTTATCATTGCAGGAATTGCATTAGCTCTGCTGACCAACAGAGGCCATTACCTTTGGCTGCAGCAGCTGCTGGAACAAATGAGAAGACCATCAGGGCGCATCCTGCTGCATCTTTGAGAGCTTGCTTTGCCTCCCACCTTTCTCTTCCAGATGTCAGGTGTTAGTGAGATGTGCCAGGGTTTCAGAGTAGTAATCACATCAATTTGAGCAGAGAACAAGCTGTCATAATTCACTGTACTAATGAAAATTATGATGACACCACAACAGAAATCCTTGCCAACCTAATCATCTCACACCACCACAGCACTAAGTTATTTAAAGACTAATGTTCTTAGTAGCATATACAAGCTTAGGAACTATTTCTGAAGGTGATTAAATACCAGAGTGGAGTGGAGTTGTATGGAGAATTTAGTTGTTGTTTGGTGGGCATTATTCCTACTGTGTAGAGAAAAGAAGTTCAATAAAGCATGATGGAAGAAAAGGTGTGGAAAATAATTTTTGGGCAGAGAAGTGCTGGGAATTCCATGTTGCTGCCATGCAGCATTTTGCTAGCAAAGATGTAAACAGTGATGCATACGCAGTTTGCTACCACAGAATTTCTTCACCGTGGGTCATAAAGTTGAATTAATTGGGGAAGGAAATGGATTAGAGAAACTTTCTGAGGAAAGAGACGTGATTCAGACTTTCTGTGGTGTGTTAGCTTAGCACTTGTGCAGAGGGAAAAAGAAAGAAGTTGTGGGTCTCCTCCATACGGTCAGCACCACGTACAATAAATACATGTATTTACTTCATCATTTCTGGTGGAGGAGTGTGTGGAGGAAAGAATCCACAAAGGTTTACCAAGGGAAAAAGAGCATGAATTCAAATTATTTCTAGGGAGCTGTAAGAACTAGTTTGTGTGATTTGCTCTACTTCAAACTCCATCCCCAGTGGTGACTCATGAAACAGAATGTCAAACTATAGTAAATTCAAGGAATAGATACAGCACTAAAAGACTGAAAGGAAGCCAAAATGCATGTTGAAGTGGGCAGTCAAAAGGAAAAAGAACAAACAGGGAGGCTAGTGGGAGGGTGGAGGGGGAACAAAGAGAATCTGAGGCAAGGAGGTGAACTGGGAACGTGACAATATGATGAGTTGCACAGAAATCTTCTCATATTTCATTACATATTCTCCACTAACTTATTTGGAGCTATTGTTTCTCAAAAGAAATTTGAAATGTGTTTTGAAGGGGGAATGGGAGTCTCAGGCGAGCAGAGGAGAAATCTGTTTGGATGAGTTCTTTCCTGGCTTGTAGAAAAAGCCAGGGGAATAACACTTGGAAAGTGTGGTGATTTGCAACTTGCACTTGCCACTCAACTAAATGTCTAATTTCTATGTTTCTGTGATGTACAGAAATACAACATCTCACATCAAAATACAAGGCACTGGTGGTACTTCTTCTAGAGGCCAGGTGGCCTGTGGTCTCGTGGAGGGTCTCTGGCAGCCCAGTGCCAGTGGTCCCACAAGCACCCGGTTGGGTTTGTGCAAGTTCTTGGCTTGGTGCTTCCCTGGGCTGAACTTGCATGGGCTGGGGATGGGGACCTGAGCAGCCACAGCCTTTAACACCTCAAAGGAGGAGACAGGGACTGAAGGCTGAAAAGAACCAACATGGAAATCCACAAAATTCAAGCTGAGCTACTGATGAGGAAAGGCTCTATAGCTTAGCAGCTCTCAGCAGATCCTGTTTGACTTTGCAGGACACTGTTCTCATCTCACAAATACTCAGAGCTGCTTGCAGCCAGCCTGTGTGTGCTGGGAAGATTTTTTGTCTGATTTCTGAAGGAAATGAGGCATCTGCAATCAGCCTGGCTTTTTCTCCCCATGCCTCTAATGAAGCACGACAGCATGGATTTCCATCAGCTGAATTTCACTGAAGTATAGGACTACTCGGCTACACAGCAAGGAGAACCTGCAAGCCCCAGAGGCACAGCTAGCTTGGTTGGGAGAATAACTCTGCAGAGAGCTCAACCCTCTCAGCTCTGCAGATATTTCTGCAGATCCCTCACACAGAGATGCTCCCACGGTCACTCTACAGCCCTTTGTTGCTGTTCCCTATATACAGGCAACCTGTGTGTCATCAATGCTGCAAGAGGGACTTCTGTGTTATCTCGAGTGATGAGAATGGCTGCTGCTGCTTTTAAACATAAGCCAGACCCACACAAAGCCAGCACGGTTTTCTACCTAGCAACCCCCGGTACACCCAGGTCCGGGGTGGTGACAGTAGCTCTTCTCAGACTCCTTCTGGGTCCGAGATATCTCACCACATGGGAGAAACACATACAAAGGCAGCTTCAGTGGCTTCAGACCTGCTCAGCTCTCTGCCCTTCAAGCAAGCTTCTGGATACTGGGGAACTGACTGCATGCACATGATAAACTAAGTCTCTGTATTTATAAGGCATGAGGGCTCTTTTTATTGCACAACATACTAAAGCATTTACTGTCTATTTCTCTTTATTGATCTAGAATCACTGTATTTCCTTTCTTGGGATATTAAGCTTCTAATTCACACGAGGCAAAAAGAATATATCTTTCCTGTGCAAAAAGGCATTAAGTTGCCAGTAAAGTCGTCAGGCTCAGGCTGGAGTCTCCAAGAAATGCCTGCGTGTGCCTGGAGCCAACCCTCACAGGCATGGTAGGGACAGCAGAGGAGCTGTGCTGCACTTTCTGTGGGCGAGGGTGAGCTCCAGCTCCTTGCCCAAGGTGCCAGCTGTCTGATCTGAGACCCATCAGCCACAGAGAAAACTTACCAACCCGTACAGAAATTTTTGGAAGAGTTAGTTAAGTATCAGCCCAGGCACTGTCTAAATTGTTGAACTCTCTTCCACGCTGGGAATCTCCCCTCCAGGAAAATCCTAGGATTTAACCAAGAAAGAGGTGAAGGATGTGTTTTGATATTTAAGAGGACAAGAGGGAAATGTAAATCGAAGAACTCTTTCAGAAGAGCATCAGATATATGGTGGTGCTCTTCAAGCCCTGTCTTGCATCTTAAATGTAGCCTGCAAGGTTAACAAAATCCACAGACGGCCACACTGGGAGTGCTGAGTCATTACATTTTACACAGTCCTTCGCAGTATGAAACCTGGATGGTTCCCAAGAGTGAGCAATCTGGAAATAAAAATGTGTCTGATCAATAAAGTGAAATGGCTTGAAGAAATCGGAGTTTAGTGCTCTGTGAGTCTTAATTGGCTTTGCAAGTATCAGAGGTGACCTTGCCCTTCACAGCTTGGCTGTTATAGTGGTGCACAGGGTTATTGCAAGATAACAACAGCACAGTGGTGATCCTCATGCTTTTGGCAGCCCAAAAGACACCGATCCCAGGAGAAATCAGCATTCAGAAGGGCTGGCAAGAATGGCAAAATGTCCCAGTGGCACCTGATGGGCTGCGGTTTTCATGCCCTGCTTGGGTAGAGAGCCATAAGATCAACTCTCTCTACACCAGACATTGGCTAATGCCTATTTGTAGCCCTACATGCCAGATGCTTAATTTTTTTTTCAAAGACATGAGATATAGACATACAAATCACTAACACAGGTGACCTAATAAAAAGGGAAGTGTAAGTATTCAAACAGCACGAGCTATTTAAATAAGGAAGTTAAACAAAATCCATCCCAACTGGCTTTCAACTCTCGGCCCCATGAGCCAAAAATCAATTGATTTTACTTACAGAATGCTAAAACCTCCAGAGGAAACACTCCTCTCTTCTCAGCTCCGTGTGTGGACAGAATAAACCTCAGAGGTTTTACAGTGGTTGGCCAACGGAGACAGCCCATCAGTGGCCAGGCATCTCCTTCCTTATGTGCTCTGGTCCCCCCCAGCACACTGCGCTGCCCTTTCATCCCCTCTTCCAGGGCTCTGCCACCCTCACCCCAAACAAGTTCTTCCTCACATTGGAGTGGAACTTCCCATGGTCCAGCTTGTGCCCGTTGCCCCTCGTCCTGTCCCTGGGAACCACTGAAAAGAGTCCGGCTCCAACATCCTTCAACCCACCCTTTAGATATTTATAAGCATCTGTATCTGCCAACCTCCGTCCCAACACGGCCCCCACACCCTGCCATGGACCCATCCTGGGGTTTCTAGAGCTGGAAGCACAAACCAAGGGCTAGATGGACCGCTAAACGTGGTGCATCTAGAGCACCCAGTAGGTTTTCCTAAAAGACATGCAAAAATGGAGGTTTCATTGCCACAGGCAGATCTCCACAAGCCACTGCAAAGCTTGGCCGACCTTGGGGTCACATCTTACTCCCATGGCTCTGAAACCAGAGCCTTCAGTCAAGCAGTTTTCACAGGGGCTCCACAACTTCTGCAGGAAGGCGAACGCTGGCAGCCTCCTGAGTTTTATTCAATTTGACACTACAGTGGCCATAGCAATGAGATTTGTGAAGCCTTAGGAGCACAAAATTGTCAGCAAAAGGATGGAGATCTCTTTTAAGTCTTCCCTTACCCATCCCTCCCCCCACCAAAAAACCCACCAAACTGCATTTCTGTAGCGTTAGCAAGAAATTCACAGACCTCCAAGGGTAAAGATGCCAATTAGTGGTAAACAGTGGTGCCGAGGGTGATATGCTACTGTATAATCTTATGATGGCATGGTAAATAACTAGTGCCATTTTCTTGTAACACACTTAGAACTTTATCAGGATAAACATAAGAGACTACATCGCATTTCTTTATGTTTTTCACTTACTATTAAACTCCTGGCTGCTTCAATGAGCCCTCTGTGTACGGCTCGACTGCAGACTGGTGATCTGTAACTTTCTGCAGTATGATATTATCATTTCTCAGGTCCTCTTCAACTCCAGCTGTAACTTTTCATGGGCAAAGATGGATGCCATGAGCAAAACCCAGGCACGGGCAAAATTTATCTCAATTTATCCTGGACAGAAAAAGTAACTGAGGGTACCTTGCTGAAAGCAAAATATACTGCTTGAATGAATTTACAGTAAGTAATAAAATACAGCAGGGAGAGAACATTTACTGTAGGGGAATAAGGTAATATATGATGTCGGTAATTCACTTTAAAACGATGCTATTATGCAAGTGTAAAGGTGATTATCAACTTTTTAGGCATTAAAGTTACATTTATAAGCCAGTTGGCGGATGACACCTACAAATATGAAAGAACCACTTCTAATTTCTTCCATAAAAAGCTATATATGTTTTATGCCACTCCCAGGACTGGCAGCTCTCGCAGCAATAGTGGTGGACAAGGGCAGGCTCACGGCTCCCATAAAGGCAAAGTCCAGTATCCTCAGGACCAGGTTAAAAACACTGAAAAGCAAAATGTTTTACCTAATCCATGGAGGAACTGCTGAGGGCAGACCCGGAACTGAATCAGATTTTCAGGCATTAGTCCCAAGCCCGATGCTCAGGCTCACCTTCATCCCGGCGGTGCAGAAACCAGACAAGAAACATCATCATAAATACTGCAAGCTGGCGCTGGCTAGCCAGCAAAATTGTGTTATAAAATGAGATTATTTTATCATAGATTCAAAAGGATGCAATTTTACATAATTTGGCACCTGTAGATGTGTCATAGACATGGGCTCTGTGCAACTTTGTTGTTCTGAGGAACCACTCGGGACAACTTTTGGCTCCTCAGCCCAAAAGCACAGCACAGCTCCCTCTCTGCTCCATTCATCTCGAATCCCCCTGAGTCCTGGAGGTGCCCATAGAGGCCACCTGGACCCCTGTTCTCCACATTTCTTCTTTGGACTTCTGGCTTCTTTTTCTGAAGATGTGCACTGGGAATTATGCAGAATATTCACACACAACTCCAGTGACACTACAGCAAACACATTACTCACCACAGCTGGATAAGGCAGCTCCGAACACCGTGATTTCACCACCTCTTCTGATACCTGGTACCATCTGTGGGGCTGCAGCTCCCAGAGACAGATGATTACAGGGGGTATCTCATGTCTTCTTTGCTTCCCTGAAAAGCTTAGAGCAAAGCCTGAGTATGTGCACTCTGAAGACTTAAATCCTAGAAGGAAAAGAAAAAAAAAAAAAAAATAACACCAGCTATATTACTTTCTAATTCTCATGATTTTGTAAGTCAATATCATGGTTTCGGGGCATTTGGGCTTGGTAAGCAGTCTCCGAGCCGAATCCTCCACCCCACAAAGCCTGGACAAGGAGATTTTCCAGCACGGGCTCGACCTTTCTGTCTCTACACAAGGAAATGCTGCTGGGTTTCAGTGACCTGGTGACCACGAGATTAGGCTTTGCAGTAACTGCTGGCTAAAGCAGTGATCCCTTAGTACAGAGGAGTTTGAGACTGGCTGTGCCAGCACTTCAGGAGCAGCCTGGGGAGGGATGAGAAGGTGCCTTTCAGGTCTCTCTGGGGAGGGATGAGGAGATGCCCTTCAGGTCTCTCTGGGGAGGGATGAGGAGAGGCCCTTCAGGTCTCTCTGGGGAGGGATGAGGAGGTGCCCTTCAGGTCTCTCTGGGGAGGGACGCAGAGTTCAGTGCCAGGAAAGCCACGGGAAAGAAAGCAGTAACCTCAGTCTCTGCGGGTCCTTCAGGTTTTTCTGGCTCCTTGGATTAACCTTCAGGAAGATGCCTCGAGGAATGAAATCCCCCCAGATGAAAATGAGCTGGAGGCAGAGCTCATCCCACTTACTGTTTATCATCCTATTACTCCAATGCTTATACGCGTGCATTTCAAATAGCTCTTTCAAACAATAGCCAGGCTAATTAAAGTTCATTCTGAATGGGATTTTCCAAGCCTCAGCACTGCAGCCGGTGCACGAGAGGGACACACAGCACGTCTCCAGCTGCAACTTAGCTTAGCTCTTGTGAATATTGTACATTAGAGAGGGCTGAGCAGCAGGACCTCTCTGACACTGCCCCATGCTCTGCTACGGTGCAGATCCACCCTAGCACCATCCAAATCAGCAATGTTGCTGGTAAAAAGAACAAAAACCAAACAAACCCACACCGTATCTCCATGGCACAGATGTCCCATGAGCCCAGTGTGGTTGCAGTGGGATCAGATCGGCTGGGAAAGGAGTTAGGAGTGGGAAAGGAGAGCTTTAACCAAAGATCCTCTGAATCCCATGATGAAATGATGACTGGCTCAATGGTTCCTGCCTTTAAACTGGTAGCTCCTTTTCCCATCAAGAAGTCGGAATCTGCTGCGCAGGGCAGAGAGGACCTTTATCCTCCAGGCAAGGCATTCTGTTCATCACAGTTTCTATAAGTACATTATAAATAATGCTTTGATTTTTCAACTCCCCCATCAAAGCAGAAGCGTCCGTATTAGATTATTTAGAAAAGCCCGTAATTACCAGGGTTTAATTTATTAACAAGATGGGCAATTTAAACACTATCTTTGGAGACAATGAAAGTGTGCTAACTCTGAGAGTGAGAACACGAACACCATGGAAACTATCACTGACAAAAGCCGTAGTACCGCAGAGGGGTGGTTCGCCCACATGTTGAAAACACCCAGCACATTCTCTCTGTTCATATGTAACTAGGACACGTGTCGCTTGGGCTGCATGTGATGCTGGCAGGGAACAGAAGAGCAGTTTGTGGGTGTCCTTGGGCTTCTGCACCAGCTGTGAGCGCCTCTGCTGTACCAGCATCCTGGCACATCCCGAGAGGCGAGGGGGGATGCACCCGCGGGACACTCCGGACTGTGTTGGGGAAAATTGCTCTCTCCAGGCACCTTCCACAAGTACATTTACTTCTCCAGAGGTCTGTTAGAAAGACAGTGAAAAAAATATTGATAGAACAGTTGCTTCTGCCTTCCCTTATGGCGTAAGTCTGTTCTCCAGCAATGATGCATACTGGGGTGCTGGGCCCTTTCTGTGCAACCCCAGGAAGAGTAAGTACCCCACCTCTGCTCCCCATAAAAAGTGTTTCTTTCCCAACAAATGACAAACTGGGGCTGCCTGCAAGGGATGGGGACTTTCTGCTGGAAAACCCTTCGTTCAATGGCCTCAGGAACCTGGCTGAGGCTTCGGCAGACACAAACACCAGCTGCCATCAGCAGTGACCCTTCCCTGGCAGAAAAGCTGCCACTAGTGGAGTAAGCAGAGGGATGCAGAAGGTGTATTTAGCTTTAGGGGCCAGGCAGCAAGATATCTAGATTGTATATTAGGAAATTTTTTTTCACTGAAAGTGTTGTCAAACATTGGAACAGGGAAGTGGTGGAGTCACCATTCCTGGAGGTATTTAAAAGACAGGTAGACTTGGTGCTGAGGGACATTGGTTAGTGGGAACTTGGCAGTGCTGGGTTCACAGCTGGACCTGATCATCTTGAAGGTCTCTTCCAACCAAAATGATTCTGTGATTCTACGTCAAGGGATGTTGCGAGCCAGACAGAGGTTTCGGAGGATGCTGGAGAGTCCCTGCAGTGGTGTTGGGGGAGCATCTCCTTGCAAGGCGCAGGGAGACACAGTGCCCTGTAACACCCCCCAGCACTTGGAAAAGGTAACAGGAAACATGAAGAAAGTCTTATTTTCTGGTGACAGAAATGCTTCTGCCTCTTAGCTCAAGAACAAAATTGCTGCCCTGTAATTACTCCCGATGTGGAGCACTAGACAGCAGATATGTGCAGAGCAGGCTTTATGCCATTAGATACTTTAATGAGGAGGTCAGTGTATTTTGCATTGAGGGATTTGGGATTTGTACGTTAACTGCAGTGGCATGTGTTAGAAGGACATGTGAATTAATGACATTATTTATAACCCATCTCATTATCACACACAGCTTGATGCCTCAGACAGCCGCTAATTCTCTTTAACAATTTCTATTGCTGAAAGTAAAACTGCTTTGCTTCAGCTGTGATCTGTTAGAAAAATGCTGCTGCTGTTATTGTTTTTTAATATAAAACGCTCTTTTCAAAGAAAGGCTCCATGATTGCATGATGTAACTCCCCTGAGTCCAAGTCTCAGATACAAAAATATTCATGTTGAGTCTGATAAATGAACAATGAACAAATTACATGCTTGATTTCCCTGCTTTGCCTTACTTTTGATCTCTAATATTAGATTGCTATAATTGTTTTTCAGCTTCTTGTGCGCATATTACCAATGTGTATGTTGCTATAGAAATGTAAAATTCAACATATTGTCCCTTAGATTTTAAAAGAAATGTGCCCCTCCTTCAATTTCCATTCTATTCTTTGACACAAAAATAAGAAACCATCGTCTGACAAATATTAAAGCCTCGGATATGATTCTAGCCTTTTTCCTGAAGAGGTTGTAGCATGGCACTGGCTTTTCTGACGGTTTCGGTTGAAAGAGGAAACTCAGGCCTTATCCTGCTTATGTAGAAAACAAGGGAAAAGGCACATTTTTTCTTCTATATATCTATATCTATACATTGACAAGATTTTGAGGGACTTAAAAGCATAAGGAAGAACTACGAGGAAACCAGACCATTTTCCTAAACGCAGATATCCAAGAGCAAAATCCATTCTTTCTCCTTTCTCCTGCCAAGAGAAATCACTATTTGCAAGGTCGGCTGCCCAGGGGCAACGGCTCAGATCTGTCTTAGTTTCCTCCTCCCAGACTTGGCAGATGATGACTTTCTAGGCGAAGAATAGCAAGTATCTGTGCAGCATCCACGGGATAATTAATGCTCACCTACAAATCTGGGGGGGATTTTTGCTCCTCCTGTGTGCTCTGAGCTGACAGAGAGGGAGCTCGCACTGTGTGATGGTCTTCACCTGTCCTGAACAGAGCTGGAAAAGAGAGGAGAGACCACCCCACTGTGGAGGAAGAGCAGGGCTGAGGTTGGAGGAAGGTTCTGCTCGGCAATGAGCGATGCTTTTTCTGCTCCTGAGAAAATAAATAAACACGGGGAAACAATTAGCTCTGAACATAAGTGAAAATAATGTGACTTATCAGGAACCAAAACTGTTTTAGTGATGGGAATGGAAATGAATTCATTATGACTGACAGTAATGCTAATAAAGATCCATTTCCAGAGGTGTGGATGAGTGGAAAGGGCCATAATCACAGCAGCACACTCCACATTTTTTTTTCCGATGGGATGAAAGCAGAGTTGTTCGCTCGTTATGACTGCTAAGGGGGAGCAGAAGAGGAGACAGGGAGGCTGGACCCCAACGCCACCCCATGCCCGGGTGGTGCTGAGTTACCAGGGATGGGGTCCCCCATCCCTCTGTGCTCCCTGGTCTGCTGAGAGCCGTGCTCACTCCGAAGAGGAGCACAGGAGAGAGCTCTTGCCTCGTGGGCGGGGAAGCTTTTTTTGGAAGGTATTTTCGGCAGCCTTTTCTGGCAGTCTCCACATGCAGGTGCTATGCTTAATTATAGCCTTCATCAGCTGGCAAAACTACCGCCTTGCAGCTAATTCTCCATCCCTGGTGTGCCACTGGTAATCATCTCAGCACTAAGCTCTGCCCCAAACCAGCGCTGCTCAGTTCCACCTCAGAAGCATCATCTCCTTTGCACACACCTCTTTCCAGACTATGCAGGGGCTTGTCAAGCAGAGGGATGATCACATTATACATTGGGATGGGGTGGGAGTTGATTTACATCTCTTCTCTTGCCATGAGACTGCCAGGATGGAGAGTGGAGGAGGATTTAACGATGCATCGTGTCTTCGGGCTAAAATGTCATGGACAAAGAGGACCCCACTCAAAACTGGTCAAAGGATGGCCTTATACTGATCAAAGGCTGGCCTTTTGCAGGACCTTTAGAGAACTTTGCTTCCAGCGAGCTGTTCCAGACATCTTCCCCCGCAACGATCCATTGCTATGAGCTAATCTGTCATGTTAATTTAATGCAGCAGAATGCGACTAAATTGCACTTCACCCTTGATAAAAAGACCAAGTGTTTACTGGTGACGGTTTGCACAGAGGGAAGACCTTTAGGCACATTTATACCCCTCTTCCTCCCAACCAAGATTGGCACTTTTCCTGCAGATGACTCCATGTGCAGTCGTGGGATGGTCTCCAGGAGTGTGGCTGTAACCAAGCATGAGGTGACCCCACAGCTTTTGCTGCCTCTGCCTGCAGAAGGGCTGTTGGTGTTTTCCTTGGGCTCCTGTGAGGCATGGCAGACCCTTCCCAGGGTGGCTTATCTAACCGGACTGGAGCAAGTCAGAGTCCTGCTCTCGTTCCCCAGACAAAGAACTTCCTCTCCCTCCTGCCGTACTGGGAGCCCAGCTAACCTGCCAGCCATGCTGCAGAGTAAAACCATGTTGTCTCCATATCTCCCTACTAGAAGGAGCACAATATGTGCACCATCACCCCTGCTAACACCTTGAAGGATACGGAGCAGCAATAGCCAGCACTAAGGCCATTCAAACTGCCCTCTGCACAGTTACATCAATATTTTGGCAGTAATACCCCTCTTGAATGAACTGAGTCACCTCTTCTTCCACCTAGATATGTCTCCATGCCTCATACCATTTGAAACTCTTTTTTTTCCATCTTTTTTTCCACCTCCACCAAAGCCCATTCCCCAGCTCGGTGACTTTCTCTCCTTGGGTTTTCTCTGTGGCGCGGTTTCCTGCTAAACACACACTGAAAACTTTCCACTGCCTGTGGACTTTGAAGCCCTCCGAAAGACAGACTTCTCACCTTTTTTGAAGCAGTAATTACCAGTAGAGACACTAATTGGCATGCTGCTGTCTCCAAGAGAGCAGAGAGAAACTCAAGGAGAGTGGTTATGTTACATGACGCAAAGGCCAGGGTTGTTCACAATTATTAAAGCACAAGCAAATATATAACAATATATCTAACACTGACTTTGCTGTACTACCCAGGTAAAGCAAAGTGAATCTTGAAGACAAAAAACGTCTCATTTTCCTCCAAATCAGGGGTCAAAATTCTGCTGCTGCAAGTAAATGAAATGCCACAGAAACTGGAGCCTCATCTACTTACATTTGTCATCTAGATTTAATTTAACCTTGATTTATCTGCTCTGACCCCAACTCCCCAAAAAAACATAAGGATGAAACCTCACCCCAAAGACTGTCCCCAGGCAAGTGCCAGGGGCAGGAAATCTGCACTTCTGCCCTGGCTCTGTAGGATAACTTGGAGGAGTTATTTTGAAAACGAAGCCTTAGAGCCAGGTTTGTCCATCACAGGCGCTGGACCTGCTCCAGGCACTTGCCCCAACCCTGGCTGCCAAACTGGGGCCTGAAGATATTTCCCTTGGCTCTGGGTGGCCCAAAAATAAGAGGGGATGCAAACTTGCTCTCCAGATTACACCTGCCCAGCAGAAAGTGGGGTTGTGAGGCACCCAGAATGCACATAGAAAATCCCATCATCAAATCCTGTCACCCCCAATAAACCCAGCCCCGAGGGGGGAACGGACCCTCTCAGAGACCACATGGGCACAAAGGAGCATCAGAAAATGTTCTCCCTTCTGTTACAGCTCTTGTTTCTCCTTAACTTCATTTCTATCCAAAGAAGCATTTGCCATGCCACATCACTGTGCCTAAATACATGGTTTTAAAAGCAAACAGGCAAAAGCCAAAGAGAGTAAAATACCCGCTTGGATGGGTATTTTCAGAGACTCAGAAATTACCAACCCGGAGGGGACACTGATTACCCTTCCTGACGCAGTGCCTCGGCTGGCCTCAGCACCGCCCCCATTAATTCCTGCCATGAGTCCAATTGCTGTGGGATCCAGAGTGGAGATTTCAGAGAGAAAAATCTGGTCGTGTTTGGGAAAATTTCCTGTAATAACGATTTGACCACAACTCTCCTGCAAATTGTTCCCAGAGTTAATTTTCCTCACTCCAGAAAAAAAAAACTGCTTTTCTTTTTTTTTTTTTTTTTTTTTCCATTTTGAACTAGCTTCAGTTTCCACTGAATCTTATTCTACTTGGTCTACTACACTGCAGCACCCGCCGTTACCAAATCGCCCGCCATCACGAAGGCAAGTAAAGATGGCCTTGGCTGTGTATTCCAGCCAGAATTATTTCTACCCTGGCAAATCACTCGTTTTCAGTTCTTAGAAACATATCTTTCCTCTTTCCCCGTCAGGAGAAGGTCAAATACAGACTTCTCCTGTGCCAAATGCAACGCTTTTTCAGTTAGGAGATTGTCATCTATAATTACAAAATATTTCAAGGACGTTTTAGCACTGGCAGCCCGAGACCTCCCTGTGTCAGTCAGGCTGAAACCCTCATGACTGCTCAGCTTTCCTCCCCACGGATGAGACAATGGTGGGACTTCTGTGGGACTTGGTGGCCAGCAGCAGTGGTCAGCGTCCCATTTCTAGGCCATCTCCCAGAACACGTGTCCCCACGCAGCCATGGTCACGGAATCACGGATTTGACAGAGTTGGAAGGGACCTTCTAGAGATCATCCAGTCCAACTCCCCTGCCAAAGCAGGGCTGCCCAGAGCACATCACTCAGGACTCCATCCAGGCGGGGCTTGAAGATCTCCAGAGAAGGGGACTCCACACCCTCCCTGGGCAGCCTCTTCCAGGGCTCTGCCACCCTCACCCCAAACAAGTTCTTCCTCACATTGGAGTGGAACTTCCCATGGTCCAGCTTGTGCCCATTGCCCCTCCCTTTCTGTCCCTGGCAAGAGCCACCTGGTCATCCTTGCTGTTGTGAAGATACACAGACTGTAGCCTAAGAGGTTAATCACCAGCAACAGTGATATCTTTACCTCGATATACGCTATCTTTAGCTTTACGCACTTACAGGAATCACCTAGAGTTTGCAACAATATTCTGTGTTAATTGAAATAGAAAAATTAGTAACATGTTTCTAGAGATTTAGATGCCTACAAAACCACTTTCAAACCATCGCTGAAATACTTGTCACCTAGTTTTCATTAAAAGCATCTAGTTTGCGGTAAATAAAAAATATCCTGGAATTTGAGTGACAAAAAATTTTCTAGAACCTTTAGTAAAAAGTACCATGAATACTGATGAGTGTTTCATCAGTGAAAGCTTAACTCTTCCTAAGAAGCTACTGTGTATGTATTAAAAAAAAGGTAGAAACTGAAAGCAGCTGAATTTGGTGGTGGATGTCTCAGGGTTACGTGAGATAGATGCAAACCCTGCACAGATAAAGATGTCATTGAAAAATAACGTCTCCTGATGCAGCTCAGGGACCACGGGTGCCTCTCCCACACACAGATGGGTTTCTGCTCCCTGCTCTTGCCCTGCCACCACCCCGGTGGTGGGGAAACCGTAATAAAATAGCAGATGAAATTACTGTGCTCGCCCAATGCTACCTATTAAGGAAAGCCAATAAGCAGTGCTTGGGCTTCCCTTTCCTCCAACTTACACTGAGTTTTTCTAGTTCATGCATAAGGTTGCAGTGGATGTCTGGACAGCTAATTATTGCTCTCTGTTTCTGACTCTTCCTCTGCATTATAAGCATATTTAAAGGGCACTTAGAAAAAGCAGTCACAACCTAAATTAAAACATACTACAAAAAGAAAACATCTGGTGGGCTGGATGGGAAAGCAGGTATTATACACCAGAGATAAAGTGGCTTTTTCCTCCCCTGAGATTTGCCCCTGGGCTTCTGTGCTTGCTTGTTTTTATCGTTCCATAGCTTTTTCTCTGCTGCTGTGGTGCAGAAACGGCGGGGTGGCTTCACACCAAGCGGAGGAGCTGCCACCTTCCCACCCCTGGGCAGGAGGAGGTAGCCCATGGCTGGTGCCCCGCTGCCTCCCACCATCTGCCTCACAGCCTCTCCCCGGCAGGAGGAAAACCTCAGCTCAGAACTTCTCAGTCTCAGTGGAGGACAAAATACCACAAAGCAGCCTGCAGAACAGCTGAGGAAAGGAAAATACAAACCCACACCGATACGTCCCACACAGGCACCGGGAAAGGGGCAACATGGAAGCAACTGCAAGCCCTTGAGAACAGGCACAATTTTGGTTTGGTTATAAATGAAACCAGTTTATCCTTGCGAGGTTAGAAACAACAAGCTAAAAGCAAACCACGGAAGATGGGAGAAGCTAAATTGGTAGATGGGAGCTGGCAGGTCACTGGGAAATTGCCACATAAATAAATATGTGTTGTCTCCCCAGGAGGGGCCAAAGCTAGTGTGAAACACTCCAGCTAACGTGAAACACTCCAGCTAGTGTCAAACTGGCTTTAATAATTAAGCCTGCAAAAAGTGAAGATTAAAAATTTATTCTGAACTAAATGATGCAAGACAGTTCTCCCCCATTATACATTCATGATATATAACACAATAACACAGAGAGCACGAGACCCTGTTGCTCACATCTTTGCTGTCTGGACTCTCACTGTAACCCTGGAAGAGCAATGAAAACACTTCCTTTTGTTAATTCTTTGAAGTATAACAACCTCACGGTTCAAAATGAAAGCTAATTTTCACTCCCTAACTGGGAGACAATCTTGAAAGGGGATTTTCAGGAATTTCAAATTTATTTATTTATTCTGCCTTTTTTCATGGAACTTCCAAAGTATAAAATTCCTTGAAAAGTCTGTCATATAATATTCCATTATAAACCATGGAATATTTAGCATAACCTGGAGTTATGCTAAAAAAAAATAAATCATGCAGTGCAAAAACCCATCAATCATTCCTTTTAAAGAAATGCATGAAGAACTGGGCATCGGTGTGGGTGAGGAGACAATACTCAGTTATTGCGACAAGCAAATAAAAGAGGAAAAGAGAATTACTCATGCTCTAGTAAATCCAGGAGCCCTGTGACGTGCTGGATTAGCGTTAACAGGACTCAGCTGGAAGCAGGGGTTGTATCAGAGCTGGGGACCCCCAGCCCTGCTGTGGACACCCTAGGCTGGGCTTCATCCCCCCCAGGAGAGCCCAATGCCCCTCTCAGCGGGGGCTTGACCCTCTCTGTCCCCAACCATGGCTTTATCCCCATGGATAAACCCCATGGAAACTCCAATTTACCAAGTCACAGTGATCACAGTGAGATCAACCCTGCAACCAGCACCAAAGGGAGCCCCCCAGGTTTTAAATACAGTTCGAGATTGAATTTCTGGCCGTATGTGGGGGCTGTAAATGCCTTCTCCCACCCCCCATCTCCAGTCCCCCTGCATCCCTCACGATTTTGAGTGTGATGTTGTGGGCAGCTGGAACCAGGCAGATTTTTGTATCTCTCCCTTTTCTGACAAGTTCTAATAAC
Organism: Calidris pygmaea; assembly: GCA_003697955.1. Taxonomy (NCBI): domain Eukaryota; kingdom Metazoa; phylum Chordata; class Aves; order Charadriiformes; family Scolopacidae; genus Calidris; species Calidris pygmaea. The sequence continues at coordinate 522,628 of QJSC01014780.1, read as the reverse complement.
TGCACTCCTGGCTTTATTTAATGCTGTGGATAGTTCTACTGAAGATGAAAGTAACTTTAAGTTTAAAAACATAAAGAAAAGAAACCATATTTTTTATTCTTTCTTCTGGTTAAGGTGCTTGCCAGTACGTATACATTCAGGACAGAGTCCGCTTCCCTATAAAAGTTTGATGATGTTCTTGGCTGGAAGGCTGACAAGCCATTGAATTCCAAATTCAGGAAATGTCTGACTCTATGATGTGTTTATAATTAAATTTATTTCCCTTGAATGCAACTGAGCATCTCCCTGGCTTATTGTGCAAGGCAGTTGAATGTTAAGGATTATGCCTGTGGAATCAAATAGATTGATGACATGATTTAGGACCTATCTGGAAAGATTAATTGAATTAAATATAACTTGCACAATTTGCCTTAATCCTCTGAGGAGGACCTGACCGACTTCACACTTCTGCCTTGCTCTCAAAACCTTATTAGAGAAAGAGGGAGGAGGAGTGATTGTTTTATATACTTAATTAGGGGCTTTAAATGTTCAATAAGTTACTACGCTTAGGAGGAAAAATCTGAAATATTTATTATCTCATCCCTTGTTTTGCCTAGTTCACTATTTTCTTCTTTATAAATCAGCAGGGTGACTGCAGATGTTGCCCCTACAATTCAAATGACCAGGTCCCCACAATTCAAATGACCAGACCCTTGCCACTGTGCCGGCACCACGCGCAAGCAAAAAGGCAAAAGAAATTAGCATTGTGTTTCTGGGAATTTCGGGCTGCTCCGCATAGCAAATCCCATAGATTTGCCTTGATGATGAGAGACGAGACATGAGCCCAGCTCTGAACTCAAGGAGCAGTAAGGCAGGTAAAGCATCATTCCCTGCAGGTTTCTCCACGTGGGTGCAGAACCTGGTCCATGGATGGAGCTGGAGGAGCTCTGAGCTGTTGATATAACACACATGCATGACACTGCCATTTCTCACACTAACATTTTGTCTTCAAGCTCAAAAATTGCACAGACAATTAATAAATGTAATTTGAAATAGGACAAATATTTTCTCCCAGTAGCACTTTCCTGGCGATGTGTTATCTATCAGTTTTTACAGAGCTTTCCCAAGGGATCTTGATGTTTTATAGGGTGCTCCAGAGGCTGACAGCCAGCCCCTACCTGCATCCCACTTTTAGACATCACTTTGGCTCCCACTGGCCAAAAAACGGGGTAATGGCCTGGTGGAGTTTGGAGACCCCTCCAGGCCATCGGTCTGCACCTATAAGTGGTCTTGTAGACAGATTGTGGTCACATTTATAACTACCTAGAAAAAATGGAAATTTGCCCTACAAAACCAATGAGATGCAGAGACTTACAAGTGCAGCATCTTTTAAAATACCAGCATGCTACATACTCATTCCAGTACAGCTGCCCGAGAGTTCAGTGCCATGGTATCTCTGCTATATAGTCACGTAAATATTTGTGTGTAGAAAAAGTGATGTTCTGCAAGGACACAATTTGTACGTCATTTATATATAATTTGGCATCAAAATAAATGGCTTCATTTTGCTTTCAGTTCAGATTTGACATAAAGCCACTATATTTGCTCCAGGTTTGTACTGTAAGCAGAATTTTGCCCATTGCTTCTGTGAGGCAGCTACGTTTCCAGTATTGTATTTTTGCTCTGTGCCAACTAATTTGGATACAACAGATTGAATTTAAAGGTCAAAAAGTCAAGAAAATTGACTGGCTGAAGAAGGTAAAATGTTTTTTCAAAACTGATTTAAGAAAATTGAAGCAGCTCGGAGAAGCCATGGAGCATTTTATGAAATCTGTATTTCATAGAAGGTAAAATTGAATCTAGGTGCGAGCAACAGCCTATCACAGGTCTTAGCATGCCTGCCTCAAATCAGTGATTTCATCAAAAGCCATTTTACTTCTGGCAATGCTGATGACCAAGAAAAAGCAAATTGCATCTGCAGCTCAAAGTCCACAAAAGCAGATCCCAGAAAAAGAGCAGAGACCTGACCAGCATTCAGCCCTGACCCGAGCCATGGATCTGACTGTTTGCGAAACATCTGGAGCCAGATTTCAGTTTCTACACACGTCCTTTCTCCAGAATGACAGTGATAGATCAAAGTCTTGGATCCAAGCAGCCTGGAAAGAGCAGTTTTCTCTTATTACAGCCCAACCACACACGCAGTGTTTCTCAATAACCCAATACAACTTCTCTTTCCACCTTTGTGAGGAGAATGAACATTCGTATCTCTATTGCAATAGAAGTTATGAAGACAAACAGAAGGGCTTTCTAACCTGGGGTGATACAAGCAGGATTACTAGCTCCACATTGCAAGCAGCAACGGGTCTGGAGTAAATCTCTGTTCAGATGAGGCTGCTGCAGCACGTCAAGTGCCATGACCGGGAGTCCCAGCGACATGAATAGCATTTCTAAGGGACAAAGGAGATGGGCCTTTGAGACATGCTAACGCCACTGAACTGGGCTAATTAGTGCTTATTGATGCTTTGAGGAATATAAAGTGATACTACACTTAGGTGGCAGTGAATCAGCTGTTCTATTCACAAGGTGGTGAGCCACTCTGAGGATAAAAGCTGACTCCTGAGTAGAATTGGCCATCCTGGTGAGCTACAGTGAGCTGGAGACCACCAGCCCTGGCCCAGCTCAGTGCAGTGATGATCCCCTCACCCTGCAAGGCCAGGTATTCACCCTTTTGCTGAGGCACATGGTGCCACCACACTGCTCAGTCTCAGCCACGTCGTCTGCATGGAAAATTCCTCCTGGCTTTACTCTTACAAGGGCTCTCTGCCCCCAGCAGTGCCCTCGGGCTGAGCGTGCCCTGGAGCGCTGGGCTCTCAGATGCTCCAGTGTTGAGCACACCACAGGGACCCAGGAGAGCCATCGGGCCATCAGAGCTCACTGGACAGCACCATCTGAGCCTAAATGACAGATTTGCAGAATCACAGAGAACAGGGCTGGAAGGCACCTCGGAGGTCCAGCTCATACATTTTCTTGCCTCGGGCAGGATCAACTGAATCTCTACCTACGAGATACGTCTCATCTGTCCCTAACCACCTCCTCCTCAGACTGTTCAAATGCTTCACTGCCCACACAGTTATCTGAGGATGGCCTTCCCTGCTGCAAATGCAAACCCAACATTTCACAGCTGACCTGTGGGCTCTTGCCTTCCCTTCCTTGCTTGTGCCAAAAGTCTTCTGTGCCATGTTTTATAGGTATACTCCTGGGAGCGGTCCCGGGGGGTGTACATCCCCAGGGACCAGGCACAGAGCCCACAGCACCAGCACCCCCCTGCCAAGCCGTGACTGCAGGTGGCAGCTTAGCCAGGGGCAGGGGAGGAAGATCACAGAATCACACGAGGTTGGAAGGGACCTCTGGAGATCACCCAGTCCAACCCCCCTGCCAGAGCAGGTCCACCCAGAGCAGGTTGCACAGGAACGTGTCCAGCTGGGGTTTGAACGTCTCCAGAGAAGGAAACTCCACCACCTCCCTGGGCAGCCTCTTCCAGGGCTCTGCCACCCTCACAGCAAAGAAGTTCCTCCTCATGTTTAGGTGGAACTTCTTCTATTCAAGTTTGTGCCCATTCCCTCTTGTCCTGTCCCTGGGCACCACTGAAAAAAGACTGGCCCCATCCTCCTGACACCCACCCTTGAAGTATTTATAAACATTGATCAGATCTCCCCTCAGCCTTCTCTTCTCTAGACTAAAAAGATCCAAGTCCTTCAGCTTCTCCTCGTAAGGGAGGTGCTCCAGGCCCCTCATCATCTTTGTAGCCCTCTGCTGCACCCTCTCCAGCAGTCCCCTGTCCTTCTGGAACTGGGGAGCGCAGAACTGGACACAGTGCTCCAGATAAGCTACTCTGCCTTGGTGAGGACCCTTCTCGACCTGCTGGTCTCACTCTTCTTGATGCACCCCAGGATGCCATTGGCCTTCTTGGCCAAGATGAGGGTCTGTGCCACAGGAGAAGCAATGCCCAAGGACAAGCCACACAAAAGGCCACAACTAGGGATATTTTTGCTCTCAGGACAGGGAAACCAAGAGGTAATTGCAAATTGCTTTGTGCTTTTGAACTTATTTAACACAGACCCAAGGAAGGACTATTCACGTGGTCACTCTTGCTAATAAAGTATCCAAACGCTGTTTCACCAGCACCACTGGCAGAAGCCGCGCAATGCCATGGCTGCACACTCATCCATCACACGCCAGTGCATCATCCCTCCAGTTCGTCACCCACACGGGCATCCATGCCAGGTGGGACTGCCAGCCCAGAACGATGCCAGAGACTCCGCTGGCCATCTGCTAACCTGTTACACGGTCCCACAGTTCATCTGTTCTGTGCGGATCTCATACACACTGAAGTGCTGCAGCCAGAGATTTTCAGCAGTTGAGCAGTATATGCATATTTGTTCCTGTTCAGACACCTATAGGCACGGGGAGATTAAAGATGTTGTGTACCTAACAGCAAAAAATATATTCTATCTCTACTGTCAGCTCATTAAATGTTATTCAGAAGAAGATAACCCGTGTTTTTCAGGATGGTGGAGAGCTGCACTGAACAATTCCCTTATCAAGAAAGCAAATGCACATGTGCGTTCTTTGTTTTCTATATGTACTAATAGAATGGTTTAGGTTGGAAAACACCCTTAAGCTCATCAAGTCTGACCATGAACATGGCCGAGTCCACCACTAAACCATGTCCTTAAGCACCACTCTGTATCACATGTTGGGGAAAAATTCACATCTGTTACATACAGATGAAAGTAGCCCTGAATGTATTTGGAGACATAAGCATCTATGTCAAGATTCTCTGCTTGAAGTGACCCTTTTGCAAGTTTTGCCCCTAAGAGGCAAGTAGGTTTTGGTGAGTCAGAGAAGAGCTCTGACACAGCCGCTTCCAGCTGCCGAGCACCAGCATGTGCTGAGACACACCATTGAACACAAGGAGCACTTTTGTCAAAAAGCCTCAGAATAAATACTCCTTCCCTGAGTACTTTTAGCGCACTTAAAGCTGCATTTGTTTGAAAGCAGCATCTCAAATGATGAACCCCAGGGCATGTCGCAAGGCCCGGGTGCTGGTACCAGCCCCACGTACACCCCCATAAGTGAGCCCATATATGTACCAGCCCTCTCAGCGCCACCAAACAAAACAGGTCTTACTGCTTTGTTAATTTTTAATGACCCTTTCCCACAGTCTTTTTTGCTTCTGCACTGATTTACACCCTTTCCGATGTAACGCTCTCAGTCCAGCAGCCAACCCCTGTCACCCAAAGCTGGGATCTGGCTCCAAGGCCTGTAGACCACGTACTTAGTGGTTCTGGTGCAGGATCCTATTCATGGGACCATTGCCATCATCTCCCCTGCACAAGTTCTAGTTGGCCTCTGATGCCGAGAGAACAGCCAGAATGCTTCAGCAGCTCTGGGAAGGTCCCAGGTCCCGAGAGGGTTGAATGAATGCCTTGAATTAATGAAACACTACATTATAGGCATCCTGCCCCAAAACCCCATCCTAGCAGCACTCAGCATAGTGTCCACCAGGAAACTCCAGCCTTGCAGCTTCCAGGGTTTACCAGCTGCTAAATGGCACCATGGATCTGAATTCAAGGTCAGAATTTCCATCCCATCATTAGCATCCTACAAGAACTAGTTTCAGCTTTGTCCTTGGGGGGGGGAACATGCATTATGCATAGCAAGAATTTCTCCATCCATCTTCCAGAATGCATTATCACTCTTGATAAGGGCTTTCCAAGTCACCAGTCTCATTCAAAAGGAAGGTGAGCTGACCCATGAATACCACACGCTGCAGCCCCAAATGCTCCTTGCTAGAAAAACCCACGGGAGGAGCGCAAGGAAGGCTGTGTATGGACCCTGCAGACTCTCAGCCAGGGGACTCCCACCGAACTGTGCCTGACTGTCCCTCGGGCTGTCTGTCTCTCTTCCCTTACTGCCACACACAATGAGCACCTGCGAAGAGCTGCAGAAGAGGGGGAAATGGAAGCTACATCTTCATGGAGGCTACATCTTCATGGGAGTGGCAGGGAAAGAGTCAAGCTCCAAGGGATATCCAAAGGTCCCTTGGGATTCCCTAAATCAAGTGTGGTAACAATAAGACTAAATTTAGCATATAATCTAGTTTTCTTGTTATGGGTACAGGATAGCTGGATGTTTAGACGTGAATTGTATACACCCCGACAGAAAACCACTTACAGCTTTGCAGGGCACGTTACAAAGATGCATACAAATACATTACAGCAAAAAGTGCTACCCTATTTTACCTTCCATACTATAATACCAGATTTCCTATTTCACTGATGAAATGTGCAAAAATGGCATGAAGTCTGAACCCAGACTCACAGGGGCTATTTTTACAGCCTGTAGAATCAGAGAAGAATACCTTCCAGAGACACAAAGCAAAGCAATCAACCACGTCTGGCAGTTGGCTGCTCCCTTAATGAGCAGGCATCGCATTGATGTTTCCAAAAAGGCCACTCCAAGTACAGCTCTGCTTGGGTTGTGTTCTAATCCGCCCCCCCTCCAACATCAAATGCCAAAAAATATTTATGCCTGCTGTGTTACATTAGAAATTTATATTTCTGAAAAGTAATGAGTTATGACATTACACCAGGCATGATAATTGCACCTCAGGGCCCAGCCCTGTGGAAGCCGCTCAAGAGCTGTCTCACCAACAGGAGTCCTACTTTTGGGGCTACAGTAACCTCCAGATGGCATTGGGGATGTTAAAAATAAAAAGACATCCAAGCCTGTAGACTGACTTTCCACCAAGGGAGATGTCTAATTATACATCCACTTTGCTCTCCCTTGCAATGTATTGGGAGCAATTATTTTAAATAGATAAAGGGTGTCAGGGAGGTTCAATTTTCTCTGCCTATCAGCTGTGCAACATGGGCACGCACGGTGTAAAGTCTTCCTCAGCCATGGATAGGGATGTGTCCTGAAGTTGCATTCTGACATTTGTGAGTCTCATTAAACGCGCTTTCTTTATTGATTTGTTTGGTTTTTGTAATTGCAGCATATGAAGATTTTTAATTTTTCGTTTCTGCTCCTGGCATTTAATTTGAAGTGATCCTGAGTTTAGTGCCAACACGCGTATCACAAACGACCTTCAAGCTCGAGAGAAAATCATTTCATTTTAGAATCCGTCGATAAGCAATAGGCAGAAGCCTTGTACATTTAATAGCATCTATCAAACATTTTCCCTTAAGAACTTGCTGACCTTCTTGGCAGCGGCCCTTCAACAACACACCACTTCTACTCACTGCCTTTATCAAAGAGATGGGATTGCTACTCAGTCATTTCTGCACTCAGAAATTAGGTCAGCTATCAACAGCGACAGATTACACAACTCAAATGATCTGTTCTCTCTGCTCCATGAAAGGAAAGTATAACAGTGGCCTTTCAGCGCCTTATAGTCAGGGCATCCTCCTCTCATCTCTGCTCCTGCATTATGAGACTCTCCTAGAATTCCAGGAGCACGATGATTTAAGGAAGAGGCTATTTAGCAGCCTGTAAATCCACCCGGCAGTTTTTACGTTCTGGTTTTGCTAACTGGGAGATAGGATAACAGCTAAGCAGATAATTTGCAGTGAATATTCAGAGGAGTTTCTCCTGCTTTACAGCTGAGAAAGTAGGATCAGGCCTGGAACAGAATTGGCATCAGTGAATTCCATGAGCACATTTGACAGAGAACTCATTTTCCAATATGCACATCACAAGAGAGAAGAAAGAAAATTTGAGTGACAATACTCTTTCATAATAGGCTTTCTGATTGCACAGTAGAAAAATTACAAATTAAGATTTTTGGAAAACAGGTGATAAATTAAGAAAAGTAAGTGTTTTCAGATGATCTGAAGCTCTAAAAAAAACAAAAAACAACCAAACAAAAAAAAAACCCCAAAAAACAACAATCCATGCATGAATTAATTACAGTTTTAGCAGCATGAAATGATCATGTTTCCAGAATTAACTCAGTCGCAACAAGCTTAGCAGAAGGTAAACAGTTGCAAGTATGTTCCTATATTTTATGTCACAGCACACATTCGTTTTGTGCTAGAATTCTTTTTGCATTCTCACCAGCTTTGGAACGTTTGGGCTTTGGAAGCTGAAGATGCTCAGCTCTCAGGTACCCTTGTCACAGAGCGGTAACTTGCAGGTGTCCACAAACCCTGAGAAGATGGTGCACCTGGGAATTTCTGCATACTGAGGGGCCGCACAGAGTTGAGAGGAATTTTTATGAGCCCCCCAAGAAGTAGCTGCAAGCACAGTTAATTTCTCACTATCAGACATCCAGCATGGCTAGGACAAGCCCTCTGTGCTGGGCTTCAGCACACCAGGATGAGAAAAGGCTTTGAACCAAAGTATTGACAACAGCAAAACAGAATCAAACTGGCACGGCTTTTCCAGACCCCAAACTCTGGCTCCCATCCACCCGGGTCCCCACTGGAAAACGGTGGATCTTGCCCCCAGGGAATCCCCTGCCTGAGGTGTGGTGATACTTCCCTTTCTGGTTTGCAGTTCTACAAGGTGAATCAATGGAGATGATGATTGACCCAAAATTACTCTCAGAAAAGACATTTATTAATAAAAGTATCATCATTTCCTTACTGGAATTTACTTCTGTGCACTTATAAGCTGTAAGAATGGTGCAAGGAGGAAATCTGTACCATTGCTTCCTTCTGCAAAGCAATACTTCACCTGAAATAGGGATTTATGGGCACTGAAAACGTATTGAACAAAAATCAATCTATTTCTCATTAAAAAAATAAGATCAAAACTTTTGGGAAAATAATTATAGCCGAGCCAGATTTCCTCCAGACTTTGAAATTAATTATTTCACTTGCAGAACAAAATAAATTTGCTGGCTTTCTAGTCTGCCATTTTTTATGATTCTCGGCAGTGCAGCTAAGTGGAATTTGATAAGTTAAAACTGACAGGTGAGAAGCTCGTAAGGAATGCCCTGCAAACACGCAAACGCACTGAGAGGATTCAGGGCTTTATACAGGAGAAATTTTGGAGTGGGGATACTTAAATCCTGAAGCATATACCTCTAGAACAACAAGAACATACATTTTGTTTGGTGAGATCATACAGATTCATTGTCACCGTGTTTGTGCCATCCTGCAATTTCAAAGGCTTTTTTTGAAGCTCATTCTGTTTAAAGGTGAAAGTAAAAGCATATTATTACATGAAATGTAAATAAGATATCACTTGCAGTTCTCTATCCTTTGCGTTATCTTTGCAAATACACAGAGTATTCACAAATAATAGCAATTATAATGCCTTTTTTTTTATTGTTAGATACGATTTATACTCAGTGTATAAATAGATATTTCCAAATGTTCATTGGCATTATGGGTTCCATTGAAGCAGGAGAATATTTTGGAAAAAAATCTTAATTTCCAACAGTCTGGGGGATTTTTTTTTCTAATTCTAACTGCTAAATATGACAGAAAAATCATTGTTTTTTGTAAAAATGGCAGCTAGCCAGCCGCTGCCAGCCCAGGTTGTCCCTCTACCGCAGGCACCAGCCCTCCTCCATCTGTGCCTGTCTACAGTGTCCACCCAGACTGATGGCTGCAAAGAGAAGACCCCGATCCCAGGAAAACCCCCTTTTCTGTTGCATTTCTCTATGAAACATCCGACTGGGTGTGCGTTGGAAGAGCCAGAAGCAACGCTAACTGCAAATTAGCTGCAGGCGGGGACCAAACCTTCCCTTCTGGGGTTAGTGTAGCAGCAATGAAACCAACACACCTGCCTGGTGTGGCTGTTTGTTTATTATTTACTTATTTTACTATTGGAAAAAGTGAGGTTTTGCTATTAAAACGTTCAGTCATATTTAAAAAGTTGTCATATTTATAAAGCAAACCCCAAACATTGTCTTTCTCTCTAGTCAGTTCAGAGCCCTATATACCAAGGGCAGATGTTCCCTGCAAAACTTTCAGATTTTAACTAATTATGTTGTTAATCAAGAGCATGACTGCATTCTGATTGCATTCACTTATCTCTCGTCTCTTTCTTCTCAAAACAGTACCAAAAAAAAGATGGAGAACAAAAGATTCACATCTCTCGCAGCTGCTCTTTATGCACATCTAATTAATCTTGGGACTATTAAAATTCAATACAATAAGAAGGTGGTCAATACCGTAATTAGATAAACGAGCTCACCCAGTAGTGAAACAATCAAATCAAACAAGCTTCATCAAATATTCCTCATAAGTGACAGAACAAATACTTTTCAATGCCTGTTTTAAAATTCCCCGATGATGTTGACACAGCCCTGTCTAATCTTCCAGAGAACAACAGGGGTGTCTCCTCCCGCGTGTGATGTATTATCTATACCCCTTGAAACTCAGTGAGTCTATCTCTAATACCTTTCCGGATCAAACACTTTTTGAAATTCTAAAGCAACTAGAAATGGCTATTCCCACTCTAAGACAACTCGGCATCTGCAGATCAAAGGAGCTAAACAAACATTTCCTGGCTGCAAACCTGACAAGAAAAGCTTTCCAGTAGCAAAGCGATTCACCACATAATCTCCACGTGTTCCTTATCTCTCAGCAGCTTTAGATTTTTATATTCAGCAGTGAAATGGACATTATTTGAAATTGGACATTACTCCTGTCTGGATAATCATGTTGCGTTTAGAGCCTGTCATGAGAGATTATTGAAATCCTCCTGAAATGCAGTCATGAGAGAGTAACTGGTTAAGTTATTTTTGTTAGTTACTTAATAGTATTTGTGGCCAGCTTCTCAGAGCATAAATATCTGCTCCTCAGCAGGAGAACTGTCTCCTACAGATCTTCCAAGAGTTTAATTGCAGTTTGGAGGCTGGAAAAAAAAAAAAAAAAAATGAAAAAACCACTCTCTTGACTAGCCAGGCTCTGGGCTCCTGCAGAACGAGGGCTGATTAACAGTGCTGCTATTCCTCCCGCGGTACACGTTGGTGACACGCAGAAAGGCTCTGTGATTAATGCCGTGTGAGCTCACGCGCTGAAATCATGTGAAGCCCTCACAGGACACCGGCTGTATTAATTTATTAGTAGTGGAGGAAAATGAGTATGTCTTTACTGCTGCCTCTGCTTTCCCTTTTCCACTTACCACCTTTATCTGCTGCTATCAGAGGTGGTTTTCTGCTGTTGCTTCACCAGCAAGCCCTCCCAACAGATGCAGCTTGAACAGACAGCAACTCATAAATTAATACCTCTAAAATGCACCTCTAAAATCCTCCAGAAGGAAACAAGCCACTTACTAGAAAAATAACTCTGGGGTGACCATATTTAGACTGGAATTCTCGCCTGCAGCACACGAATTGATTGGTTTCATATGCCTAATCCACAAAGCAGGATTTTCCTGGCAGGAAAATCATTACATGCAAGTTATAGATTACAAGCATCGAGCAGTGCTGTCCCCAGGGTGGCAGCCCAGTTACTTGCCCCACACCGCTCCCATCATCAATATTTTTGTCAGTCTCTCCACCAGCAGATGAGATCTAGATCCCACATTTGCGTAGGCAGCTACTTTTATGAGCCCATTCATCAAAAACTTGGGAAAACACAGTCAGCGTGACTGACAAATCTAAAAATGCTCACAATGAGTCCTCTTTCCAATCTTTCATCATCCACATCAGGTATCAGAGAATTCCCAGTGGAAATCTAGAGAGCATGTTTTAATTCAAATTAAACCTAAGAATAAATTGAACTTTTTAACTTAAGAGTCCAGTACAACGCAGGGTGGCACTCCAGGTGAAGGACTGGAAATGTTTAAGGTTACGTCATGAAAATCCTTTTTGTTGCTGTGAGGTTTTTTCCAGCTGCTCGAGCACAGCAGGAACAGGAGACAGCTCAGGCTGCCCTGTTGGGCTTCACACTGGTTACACTGGGGGTGTAGAAGCCCCTCGTGCTATGCCACCCAGTGTGTAAGCATCTGGATGATCCCCACATTAAATCACTGAAAATCTCTATGTCCTTATCCCCCGCCACATTCCTTGATGCTCGTAGTTGCAGTGGGATTGAGAAAACCCCACTTTTATGGCTCTTTCTGCCACGACAGCCCTATGCACAATCTCCGCTCGTGTTGTATGATATAATCCAGGGAAATCTCCCTTCCTCTTCATCCAAGGCAAACCCTCAATCCTGAAGTAACCCAGCAGCAGCCCTGCCTGTGGAGACCAAGCACAGCAAAACACCTACGGGCACCAGAGCAGGGAGCCCGACACACGCCACGTATCTCCTGCTCTGCCTGTCCTCAGCACCCTCTGTACCCTCCATTTTGCTTCTTCCTTACATGCCAATGCAGCTTCTAAATGGCAATTTCTGCCTCTGCTGAGCAAGTTTTTTTACATCCAGGCTCTCAGAGCTCTTTGCCTTGGTCCACTGCTCTTCCAAGGAGGGGAGGGTGGCAGCACAACCGGCTCTTCCCAAGGGGTCTTCTGCCTCACAGGTTCTTTATAAGCACTCACAGATTTCAGAGTTTGTCAAGACTTAGCAGTTACCTGTCTGTCAATTCATATCAGTCACATGTTTATCATTTACAATTCGTTATAGTTCACTGTCTACAAGATCCACATTTAAAAATTGTATCATCCTGCCTCCAAATATTACTAGTATTTAGAGCAATTGAAAGTTACAGTCAAGCGTCGATTAACCCACCTCAGCTTTGGGAAAGACAGCATGCTTTCCCTGTCGCAGAATCACACGGGGTTGGAAGGGACCTCTGGAGATCATCTAGTCCCAACCCCCTGCCAAAGCAGGTCCACCCAGAGCAGGTTGCACAGGAATGTGTCCAGGTGGGTTTGAATGTTTCCAGAGAAGGAAACTCCACCACCTCCCTGGGCAGCCTCTTCCAGGGCTCTGCCACCCTCACAGCAAAGAAGTTCCTTCTCATGTTTAGGTGGAACTTCTTCTATTCAAATTGGTGCCCTTTTCCTCTTGTCCTGTCCCTGGGCACCACTGAAAAAAGACTGGCCCCATCCTCCTGACACCCACCCTTTAAGTATTTTTAAACATTGATCAGATGCCCCCTCAGCCTTCTCTTCTCCAGACTAAAAAGACCCAAGTCTCTCAGCTTTTCCTCGTAAGGGAGATGCTCCAGACCCCTCATCATCTTGGTACCCTCTGCTGTACCCTCTCCAGGCTGTTTCCAGAAAAGCCCAGAAGAACCGGAGGATGTCTCCATCTGGCTATGCTCACTTTTCATGCTCCTGGCTCTGCTTCTTCAGCAGAAACCTGCACCAGGAGATAACAGACTCATTACTTGCTTTCCCACCTTCCTCAGGCTCTATTCCCCATTGCTTCACGCTCTGCAAGGCCTTTGCTTTCTCACCCCATGGTCCAATTTCCTGAATTCACACTGCGCTGCCTGAATAAATGTCCCAAATTGCTTTTTTCTGTCTGTGTATGTGCACACACACACAGTCCTCATAACACGCCACCAAGATTACAGCTGTCCTGGCAAGGGGAGAGGAGGAACAAGATGCAGCCCAGTAGCCCACAGAAAAGTCAGTCCATTGCAGAGCTGGGCGTCCACCAAAAAAGGTTTCCCCATGATGTCAGATCCTGCTGAGGATGGGGAAAGGCTCCTGTATCAAACCCAAGGGGCTGGGAACTGCCCTGACCAGTAAATCCACATTGCTGCAGTCTTGGCTCATCCCCACAGTGGCTGCAAATTTGCCTTTCCTGCCCTTTGCCTGGGAACCTGGGGTCAGCCCTGGAGTGACGGAGTCTGCAGAAAGCGAAGGAGGGATGAAGGCACAGGGTCTGCATCATCTCCTCTGCAGCAGGGCCGTTCTCCCCCGAAAAGGTGGAAATTTTGCCTGCTAAAGTCACTGATTTGCAAAGTTCAGCACAGAGGCGATGCAGGATCTTTCCTGTACCTCTGTCCCTTCAGTCCCACCAGGTCTTTACAGGTGTCTGACTTCTTATCACCAGGGGTGTTAGTGCAAAGCCACCTGCAAACTCACCCAGTGCTGGGGATTTCCAGTCCCCAAATGCCAGAGAAACCCGGGGCTTAACCCTGAGTGAGCACGAAAGCAATTGGAGAACCCTCTCTCTGCCTCCAGACTGAGCCACCCATCACTCCAGCAAGCAAATAAATCCTGCAAAACAACCCATTAGCGCCTCACGTTTTGTGCTTCCCAGCATTTTCCCTTTAATTGCAAAACTATATTAACATTTAAAAGAAAAGGGGGCCAGAAGTGTCACCTTGGTTGCCAGGGAACCTTTAAGCACAAAGGCTGGTTTCACAGGGTGCAGGGCTGCTGTGCTGCGGGAACCTGGTATTTCCCTGCAGGCTGCAGTGTCCTAAAATAAAATAAAAAAATTCATGGGAGGTCAGCATCACAAATACCTGGTGCCTCCAGCACCGTAACGGTGCCCGTAAGTATTTCACACAGTGTTCAGAGAGGCTTTGCTGAGAGATTGCAGCATTTCTTGGCTCCCCTGCAGTCCTGGAACCTACGAGAGCTGCTGCAAACCCCCACGCACCGACACAGAGCGGCAGGAATGAAGAAAAGAGCCAAGCTGTGCCACCTGCACCCTCCTCCTCCTCCACACAACCATCTTTCAGCCTTCTCCTGGCTGAGCAAGCAACAGGTTTGGGAGAGAGCAGCCATCCTCAGCAGCTAACGCTTCCCAAGAGCAGGAAAGCAAATCTGCAGCCCCTTCTGCGCTGGAGAAAATTGGCGAGAAAAAAATCAGACACTATTTCTGCTGGCTCTGCACAAGCAGGGCCACTGTGGAGCTTCCCAAAACAGAGCTGGAACTGGAAAAAGCAGCACGCTCAGTCCAAAACAGATCCCACAGTGTCTGAATTTTCTTGTTCTCGTGTTGTTTCCGTCTGAAAATATGGTTTCCTAGTGGCTTAAGCTCCCAGCAACAGCCTAGGGAGTTGAATCTATTAATATATATGTATATGAAAGGTTCTGCAGAAACACGTGGAAAGTCAAAATGACAGAGTTGTGGTGAAATCATAACATATTGGTTTAATGCAACTGTAGCCCCTCGCTGAGCCTAGTTTCCATAAGAGATACATATTCAGTATCCCTGGAAGTGATTTTAAATCCCCTGCACTCTGTTCCCTCACGGGAAAGGTGGCACAGCCCTGTTCCCTGGCACGTCCTCGGCTCTGGGATCAGACCCAACCCCGCAAACAAGAAGTATCACAACTGAAGAACAATAAAAGAAAGGTCAAATTCACCTGGGCAGGAGCTGCAGGGCCAGCCCTCCTCCTGGCAGACCTGGCGTCCGCCTCTGTGTTTCCACTCCTGCTCCAGACCCCGAGGGAGACGAGCGCTTTCTGACAGCGCAGTCTAAGATGATATGTCAAGAAAATCCATGTCCTAATTATCCAGTGTCCCTAGCACAGTAAACAAGACCCAAAAAAAAAAAAGGAGAAATTTCTCCCAATTTTTTCCCCCTTCCCTCCAGCTAGGCACTCTCACTAACTTCATCTGGCAGTTGCATCTCATTTGTTTAATAATGATAGGGAATATTTGTGGGTGGTAACAACATACAATGCTTTGATGTGTATTTGGTAACAAAAGTTAACGTATGCTGGGAGGCAGAAGGCAGTAATCAGAGGAAGGAGAGTTCCGAGTAGCGAATATAATCCATGATGTTTTCTTCCAATTTCCAGCTCCTTGTGTCTTATGGCCCAAGTGCCAGAGAAACCCCTGATAAATCAGTGTCAGGGCAGTGGGAAGTGCAGTGATGCTCATACGGCTGCCTTAGTGAAGCCCGTTCCATTTCCAAGCTGCCACCAACACTGCGTTCACCCTTGATGGATGATGCTCTGACAAAGCTGTTTCCTCGTTGTCATGGCCTAAAGAGGAGAGTCTGGCTCACCGGAGAGTTTACATTTAAGTTGTTTGGGCAAGGAGACTGCAGCTGCTCAGAGTTTTAGAGGAAGATGTCTCAAAGAGGAGAAGTTAAAAATGCCATTTGTCATTGCAGTTTCCCAAAGCTTGCCTGATGTCTCCATGTGGGAAGGGGGCCGTAAGTCCAAGTGAATGCACAGACCATGAAAACCCACACCTTTGCAGAAGCCCCTCTGCACATCGGGGTGGACAAGCCCGTGGAGCACAAGAGCCCCGTCACTGTCTGGCACAGCAGCCAGCACATCCCCTTTCCCACTGTCTTTTGGGACAGTGAACAATCCTCATTCCCGAGGTTTTGTGAAACATGTTAAAAACCTTCCCTTCTCTGGAGATCTTCAAGCCCTGCCTGGATGCCGTCCTGAGTGATGTGCTCTGGGCAGCCCTGCTTTGGCAGGGGAGTTGGACTGGATGATCTCTAGAAGGTCCCTTCCAACTCCAACAATTCCGTGATTCCATGGAAAACATGGCTGGAGGCACTGCTCTGCATGCAAATATCTGTTTAATTCATATAGCCACTGAATAAATGAGGTGGGAAGGTGCCTCATGGCCCTTCACTGTGTACCCTCCAGATAAGCCTGGCTCGTCTCTCCTTGTGGCCCCCACTTTGGGTAGTTAAAGGTGGCAATTAGTTCCTACTTCACCTCCTCTTCTCCAGGTTGAGCATCCCTCAGCATCCCTCATCCCTTGCATCCCTCCCCATGCATCCCATCTCCAGCTGCAGCCCAGGATATGCATTTCAATTAAAAAAATAAACAAAACAAACAAACAAACAAAAAACCCACACGAAACAACCCACAAACCAACCATGTGGGAAATTCAGAATAAAAATGCCTGCTGATTATCACATCTCCAACTTATATCATTAAAGTTTCACCGTCTTAAATATGTTGCATGTTCTCAGCCTTTGGCTGGGTTTATAAGCCTGGTTAAAACTTGGAAAAAAACCCACCAAAACTTTAAGGATGAACGAGCCAAGGCAAAATGTTACTGCTGTTAGTCTGGCTCAGACTTCCAGCATTTACAGAAATTGCAAATTTTCCCATGCTAATTCTGCTCATTCATATTAATGCATGAGAGATCAGTGTTAGTCTGATGAAAATGCACACTCAGTGTTGTGGGTTTATTTAAAATAAGGTTTATCATCAGAATGCAACATTAGAGAACATTAATACTGTGAAGGCAGCAAGTCTTGCTAAACTGCTTTGAGGATATTCAACCAAAGTTAAGACAACGTTATCCAGAATGCCTCAGATGTTCATCAAGTACTTTGTGGGAATTACAAACCAGAGAATTAGGAGTCTTACTGGACACAAGGTACAAGTGATAATATTTGAGTGATTTGGGAAAGTAGGACTAATCTTTTGGGAAGTTTGGGAAGGGACAAATTACGTGCAAAATGCCCATTGAGAGACCACAAATGCCACAAGATATCTCAGGATGAAGCCTGAAGTTTCTTAGCGTCACTTTGTCAGAAGAAGGGAAACAAAGCCAGTTAGCTTGCGATACTCTCCCAAGTCTATCGTGAGAGACAACTGACAAAAGTTCATTTATAGACACATTTAAATTCATTTCTGCACAGATAAAATGGATTTTTGGAAAAGTGATGCCAGTATTTTAGCTGTGAGAAGATGCAGGAGATAAGGGCAAGCTGAATCTTTCCTTACACAATAGCTCAGGTGAACAAAAGCAGCCTGGCAGCCTTGCACATTTGAAATAGATATTGTTCTTATTCTCGTGGATTACACGGTGCTTGAAACCTTATATTTAGAAGCTGAAAGAGACAAGAATAGTTTGATGGGTACTACCGTTTCTCCCCTCCAGAAAGGATTTTAAAGCTTGCAAAGCTGATTACATTCTTTACATTTTGCTCCCAGTATGCCAGTTATTTCTGTTCCCACTGCTGGTGGAGAGAGCTCTCCCTCAGACATAAAGCCAAATCCAGCTGTTTATATAAAGACCTGGAAATTAGAGCTGTTAAACGCCGAGTGCCAGAAAGGGCAGCCAAGACAGACACAGTTCAGATGGACCGTGTGATTCCCACTAATACCATCTTCAGGCTTTGTATCTCTTTTTATGCCTGTCATCTTGGCTGATTTTGCTGTAATTTTCAGAACCATCCTAGAAAATACACACTTCTTAAATAAGGATGTTTCAGTATTTCCCATTGATAAATCTGATCTTCTGAAGGTCTGAGAATCTCAGCTACCACCTGAACGGAGCTTCACACTCATTATTCCAGCTTGTTGCTGTAATGTTCCCAAGTAACGAAGCACAGCACATAACCTGACTGATCATTTAGCTCCAAAGGATGGAAAGGCAGAATTAAATAATGGCAGAAATTGCACTCCTGTCAAAAGATATTTTTCATGAGCTGTTCTGAAGAACAGATTTTTTTCAGAGGTTAACTTACCATGTCTCAAGAATCTACACATGCTCTGAATCTGGACAAGCATGAGAACAAAAACTCCTGAATTCAATGAGCCAAAGATTTTTATTTTTTTTTTTTTTTTCCTTCTGCCTCCCCTGCGGGATAGGTGGCACTTTATGCTCCACCTGAAGCTCATTTCAGCTAGTCTGCAGAGGCAGTCACAGCAAGGCTTCCTCCTCCCTGCTCCGCTGCAAAGGGACATGGTCCCTGCCTCAATCAAACTCATGCTTCATTAAAGTCTAGTTATAGCAGCCCTGCACAGCAAGGCACTGCCCGAGGCCAGGAAAGGTGCAATGAGGGTAGAAACCAAGAGTTCCCTGGAGTCCCCAGAGCAACCCAAAGCAGGCAGATGTCAGGCAGTCAGCAGAAAGACCCCCGCTGCTTTCACTGGGTTTGAATTAGGGCTTCAATTATTGTAGTTAACGGGAGGCTCCCTCTGTGGGGCAAGGTGGAAGGGAGGGAAGGAGGCGGCCTGTCTTTTCTCTGGCTCCCACCGCTTGTAGGACATTATGGTTGCCACTAGGAGAGCAACGTGGCCAAGCTGTGCACAGGACACTGGGAGCGTGGTGTCTGCAGGAGGCTGGCATTTGGGGCAATGGCTCACACTGCTCAAGAGCGATGCTGCCTGAAGCCAGGGAGCAGTAAAGGGATGCACCATCAAATCCTACCTCACCTCTGGACCTTGATATGGAAACACACTTGATACACATGAAAACTTTTGCAAAAAAACAAAAACAAAAAACCAAAAAAAACTACTGACAACAAAATACTTTACAAAACAGTGACCTACAACAGAGAAACATGTTTGTCCTCAGTTGACTTTTGTGAAAGTAGCACAGCCCCTTTCGTAACAGGTCACTCAGGAGTTTCAATTCCACCTCTTGGGCTTCTTCCTAAATTGCTGTGTTGGGCTCAGGTGCTCAAATTCAGACTATTCCACTTTGGGGCTTGGCCACTCTGTCTAGGGACAGTCAGCTCTCCCAGCAGAGCTTAACAGAGGTGTCAGCGTATGCGCAGCTGACTTCTCCTCCCCTTCTGGCACCATGAAATCTGTTTGCTCAGGTGGGAGTGGAAAGATGGGCCAATGCTGCAGGCAGTTGCTCTGTGCTGCTACAGCAAAACCCACGTTGATGAACAGCTAAAGGGTGATGGCTTCATGGGGAGGATGAGGAGAGCTCGGGTGAACCAGTGAGCAGTGGTTCAATTGATGGCTACCAACTTTTCAGAAGGGACAGGCAAGGAAAGAGAGGAGGTGGGGTGGCCCTTTATGTTAAGAACAGTATTATATGCCTAGAACTCAGCAATACGCATGATGACAGTGTCGAGTGCCTATGGATAAGGATCAAGGGGAAGACCAGTAAGGCAGACATTGTGGTGGGAGTTTGTTATAGACCCCCAAACCAGGATATAAAGACTGATGAAGTATTCTATAGGCAGCTGACAGAAGCCTCACGATCACTCTCCCTTGTACTCATGGGGGACTTCAACTTCCCTGATATCTGCTGG
>QJSC01014780.1:479205-501709 GCA_003697955.1 Calidris pygmaea | reverse complement strand
GACAGGACTCAAAGGGTAATGATTAATGGAGCAGGTTCAAGTTGGAAGCCTGTAACCAGTGGTGTCCCCCAGGGGTCAATACTTGGACCCGTGCTGTTTAATATATTCATCAGTGACCTGGACGAGGGGACAGAGTGTATCCTCAGCAAGTTTGCTGATGATACCAAACTGGGAGGGGTGGCTGACACCCCGGAGGGCTATGCTGCCATCCAGCGAGACTTGGACAGGCTGGAGGGCTGGGCAAGGAAGAACCTCATGAGGTTCAACAGGGAAAAGTGTAGGGTCCTGCACCTGGGGAAGAAAAATGTCAGGTACCAGTACCGGTTAGGGGTGGACCTGCTGGAGGCAACTTCTGAAGAGAAAGATCTAGGGGTCCTGGTGGACAGTAAAATGACAATGAGCAAACAGTGTGCTCTTGTGGCCAGGAAGGCCAATGGTATCTTGGGTTGCATAGGGAAGAGTGTGGCCAGCAGGTCAAGGGAAGTCGTTCTCCCCCTCTACTCTGCACTGGTGAGGCCACAACTAGAATACTGTGTCCAGTTCTGGGCTCCCCAGTTCAAGAGGGACAGGGAACTACTGGAAAGAGTCCAGAGAAGGGCAACAAAGATGATTCAAGGATTGGAACATCTCCCTTATGAGGAGAGACTGAGAGAGCTGGGACTCTTTAGTCCGGAGAAGAGAAGGCTGAGGGGAGACCTTATTAATGCTGACAAGTATCTCAAGGGAGGGTTGAAGGAGGAGGGAGCCAGACTCTTNAGAGCCCTGGAAGAGGCTGCCCAGGGAGGTTGTGGAGTCCCCTTCCTTGGAGATTTTCAAGACCCGCCTGGATGCCGTCCTGAGTAACATGCTCTAGCTCTAGGCAATCCTGCTTTAGCAGGGGAGTTGGACTAGATGATCTCTATGGTCCCTTCCAACTCTAAAAAATTCAGTGAAATTCAGTGAAATTAAGTGAAATTCAGTGAAATTCAGTGCAAACAGGCACACCATGTCCCCCATGGTCCCCTCCACCACCACCACCCAATACTCCCTGTGGGAAGGCAGAAGGGGCAATCCCAAGGGAAGGGCCAGTTTAGCAAACATTCATTTATGTGCAATGAGTCCTTAAATGAGGAGCTCCTCGCCTTTGACTCCCATAGACATTCCCGCACCGCTTTCTGCCTAGGAAATACCGTTTCTACCATTTTCACTGGCTCTTCTCAATTTGTTTAGCTTTAAGTCAGGTTGCAAAAAACCTCAGTATAGCTCTCCACAGCATAGAAAAGCTGTTGTGTTGGCGTTTTTTAAACCGCAAATTTTCATAAGGGAGTGCTATTATTTATAAATCCAGGGGGCTGGGGGTAAGAGCTGTGAAAATACACCTGGCTATTATCCTACCGCTGTCTTGCTCTCAGAAGAACAATGCAATAGTCTGCATATAAAGTAAGCCATCTTCCACAGCATCTCTTCATGCCAAATGACAGGAAAACATTTGACCAAAACGAGCCTTAAAAAACTGAAGAACCATTTCACAGCCTAAAGCCATTGTCATTGCTCAGAAGAAAATGATTACTAACCCTAAAACACGACCCTAAAACAAAGCACTTCTGAGGAAAAGGATCTGGGGGTCCTGGTGGAGAGTAAACTATCCAGGAGCCAACAATGCGTCCTTGTGGCCAAGAGGGCCAATGGGATCCTGGGCTGCAGAGGGCAGTGTGGCCAGTAGGTGGAGGGAGGTCATTCTCCCCCTCTGCTCTGCACTGGGGAGGCCACAACTGGAATCCTGCGTCCAGTGCTGGGCTCCCCACTTCAAGAGAGACAGGGAACTGCTGGAGAGAGTCCAGGGTAGGGCAACAAAGATGATGGAAGGATTGGAGCATCTCCCTGATGAGGAAAGGCTGAGAGAGTTGGGGCTCTTGAGCCTGGAGAAGAGAAGGCTGAGGGGAGACCTTATCAACGCTGACAAGTGTCTAAAGGGTGGGTTGAAGGAGGATGGAGCCGGACTCTTTTCAGTGGTTCCCAGTGACAGGACGAGGGGCAACGGGCACAAGCTGGACCATGGGAAGTTCCACTCCAATGTGAGGAAGAACTTGTGAGGTTGGCAGGTGTGAGGGTGGCAGAGCCCTGGAAGAGGCTGCCCAGGGAGGGTGTGGAGTCCCCTTCTCTGGAGATCTTCAAGCTCTGCCTGGATGCTCCTGAGTGATGTGCTCTGGGCAACCCTGCTTTGTCAGGGGAGTTGGACTGGAGGATCTCTAGAAGGTCNAAGTTCCACTCCAATGTGAGGAAGAACTTGTGAGGTTGGCAGGTGTGAGGGTGGCAGAGCCCTGGAAGAGGCTGCCCAGGGAGGGTGTGGAGTCCCCTTCTCTGGAGATCTTCAAGCTCTGCCTGGATGCTCCTGAGTGATGTGCTCTGGGCAACCCTGCTTTGTCAGGGGAGTTGGACTGGAGGATCTCTAGAAGGTCCCTTCCAACTCCAACAATTCCGTGATTTTCATAAACACAGCCTTTCTGAAGTCATCCTCCTCACAAGCACGGTCTCTGGACTGAAATAGCAGCTCGTTAGGAAACTCATTACAGCCACAGACATTTTTATGACCTAGTTAACATTTGATGGCCAACATTAACGAACACGGCCACGTCAGAGCACTCAACGATGCACACTCGTACTGCCAAGCCTCAGCAGGGCTCTGGGCTCGCACTGGGCTGTTTGGGTGCCCAGCTTAAAAACACAGACAGAAGCCCTGTGGCTGCAGCAGGAGGAAAGACAAGGGCAGAACTTGCTCCTTTCTGTCTCCTGATTCACCAGAAAAGAAAAGCCTCGGCTTGGTAAGCTTATAGTGCCAGAAAACTCTCAGTTTGGTAAGTTAATGGTACCAGAAGGTCTTGGGGAAGGGTGGTGATGGCGTAGAGCAGGGGGCTTAGCGGAGGATCAGGTAGGCAATTGTGCTTGCTAGACAGGGAGGGCTGGGGTGAGCAAGAACCACAGTCGCAGAGAACACAACATCCTGAGAGATAAGGGAAGTAGCTGACACAGCTGAGCAAAATCACTTTAGGCTGAATCTCCTGGAGCAAGACTACAAAGACCACTCCAGAACGTGACCCTAGACATCGCAACACACTCGTGAATAGGGGTGAATACCTATGATAACAAGTTCTGGGAAAGATAACGAATACATTAAACAGTTATGGGGGAAGTAATACGAATATGCATGTACTGCTGAAATTTAAGCCTTAACCCCTTGAGCATCCGTATGCGTATTTGGAGGAAATATCCCCCACATCTCTGACACCACAAATAAAGAATGCCTGCTTAATAGCTCCGGTTATTGAGTCTTTCACTGCATCAGTGATCTGGGGCTGAGCGGCAGCCAACCAGCCAGCCCAGCTCTGCCCCTCGCCTGCTGCGCTCGGCTGGTGGCCCCAGAGCTCCGTGTTGGCCAGGGTCTGCCAGTTCTGTCCCTAAGACTCACGCCGACATACAGCCTGCTCCATCCTCAAGTTCATCAAAAACACAGGGCATTCACCTGCAATGGCTCCTCTCTTCCTTCCCTGCAGAAAAACCTTCATGTTTCTCCTTTGGCATCCTCTTCCCCACGCCGGTGTAATAGAAACAATTAGTGATAAGGTCTAATTGGATAATTGTTCCTAATATCCAACCTGAACCTCCCCTGGTGCAACTTGAGGCCGTTTCCTCTTGTCCCATGGCCTGTTCCTTGGGAGAGACCAACCCCTCCCGGCTACACCCTCCTTTCAGGGAGTTGTAGAGAGCGAGAAGGTCTCCCCTCAGCCTCCTTTTCTCCAGGCTGAACACTGCCTCAGCCTCTCCTCACAAGACTTGTGCTCCAGACCCCTCACCAACTCTGTTTCCCTTCTCTGGACATGCTCCAGCACCTCAAGGTCCTTCTTGTCATGAGGAGCCCCAAACTGGACACGGTATTTGAGGTGCACCCTCACAATTTCCCCCTTCCTGCTGGGACTTGCAGGCTTTGGGGTCTCCTTGCTATAGGGGGAGAAGAGCCCGTGGATCCAGAGAGGGTCCCGCACCCTCAGTGCCCTAGAATCTGCAGTGCTAGCTGGAGAAAAGCTTTGCAAAAGTTGCTTCAGCAAAACAGATTCTTCCCTATGGAAAAAAAAAAGTTTTTGATATATAGTCATTTTCTAATAGAATTCTGCTGAACTTTATCTGTCCAGCTCTCATTCACCTATGGATATTTCTTTAAATTATTTTCTCTGACCCCTACAGGCCAGGAGGAGGAGAGTGGGGTGGGATACACCTGGGGTAGGGGGCCTGGCTGCACTGCAGCCTGGGGAAACACAGCCCTAACCAAAAACGAGAAACCCTTGGGAGTTAGGGGGTTTTGGTTTGGTTTTGGTTTGGTTTGTTTGTTTTTTCTTCGGGGAGCAGCTAAAAGACACATACACAAGAGCCCAGGGTTCATAATAAAGATAACAAAACTGCAGTCATCCAAAATTAACCACAAACTCAACGAGTCCTCCCTCTTCTTGTGGGAGTGGACGGGCTTTTTCAGACTGGATCTTTTAATTTAGCCTATTCAATCTTTTTGTTTGTTTGTTTGCTTTGCACGGCTTGATCAGGCCAAACAGCATTTAGTGGACAGAATTGTGAAGAATATCTTGTCTTTTCTAACCAGAGGGCATTTACTTCTGTAGTAACACAAATGAAGATTTTTAAGACTGTAATTAGAAAAAGTAGTATTGCGCCAAATAAACTGGTGGTGATCCAGAGTGAAAAGGAGAGGTCATGACCCAAAACAAAACAAAAAATCCCCCAACCCTATAATAAAGTACGCAGCTACTGACACACACTTGCATAATTCTGGTAATATATAAATACATTATATATATATATAAATATATGCATACATAGCAACTCCCTGCTTAAAAAAAGGCCTATGGCTGCTGGAACTTTCTGTTAAATTAGCACTCTCACAGGAAAATGTTCAAAATATATCTATGCATTCAAAAACATGGCAGCATATCACAGGAACAGAGGTGACTGCCTTACCTATAATGATCTCAGGTATAAAAAGCAATCATGATGGACTAGTTAATTACAGCTTCCCTATTCAATAACAAAGGAGATCCTACTCTGCTTTAATTTTAGTGTCAAAAAGGGGAGGTAGAGAATGAAAAGAGAACCAGAGAAGAAGTGTACAATTTTGCTAAATATAATCAGTGGCTTCACCAACCCTGAATGGCATGTCTAGAAAAGAGGATATTTCATGCAAATGAGAAGCCCAGTAATTATTTCCTTTCAATGGTCCATCCCCAGTTGGTTCAACAGGTCCAGTCCATGTGCCACCGTGTGAACGTTGCCCTTAACTCCTCCATCGCAGCCAAAGGGCAGCGACCCCCATCCACCCGCTTTGGTGTGAGGGGGCTTTTGCCCTGAGCTGTGCAGGTGTCCTTTGCGCGCTGCATCCACGGACGTAGATTTAAATAAACAGAAATTCAGCAGACGTAGGAGATCAAGCAGAATTGCTCCAATGGATTAAACTTTTCCCAACCCTACTGTCCTCACAGAGGAGCCTGAAGAAAAGGCTCTCAGCTTCTCCTCAAAACACCAGCTTCTGTATGTTGATATTTATGAAGGAAATAGCTGTGGGAAGCTTGGCCCAGACCAACTCAAAACCAAGCCTCCTTTTTGCTTTCAGACTAGCCATAGTCATCTCTACTTGGGTTTTATTTCAACTAAGATCTTTTTAGCTGATTGCAGGTGCTCTTAGGGCTCAAAAGCTTTCAGTTGTGTCATGAGTTGGGTTGCTGATCTTAAAGGTCCCTTCCAACCTAGAGGATTCCATGAGTTCCCCTGGGGTCTCTGGCCCTAACTGCACCCTATTTATAGCTCCCAGAGCTGCCTAAAAATGGTTTTCTATAGGTGGGAGCACTGAGGGTTCATGTTCTGTCAAATATATCAGTGACATTGTAAAAACTCCTTTTATATTTTACACATATTTTACAGCAGGGCTTAGGGGAACAAGAAGATGCATTTGGACTATGGAGTTTCCATGTTTTCATACTTTCTTTTTCCTTTCTCACCCAGCTCCTGGCTAAAGCCAAGTAATTTTGTAGTTCGGTATGATGTGAACACAGTGTGACCACTCTGAAATCAGCTGTTTTGTCTGAGACTTGTAGTACTTAGAAATACTGATAGAATATTAAAAATAAATAAATCGGGAACTTTCTTCTCAATACTCAGCTTTAAATTAAACCATGCAAGAAGTCCCCTGACTTCATCACACTGCACAGCCTCACCTTGGCTGAGGCCTTAAAACCTAAGGCCAAACCCTGAGAGCTGGAGAAACATCTAGTTAAAACAAAACCAAACCAAACCAGAACTGAAGATCTCAAGACCTGGGAAAATGAGGAAGAAAGCAGAAGAAAGCCCTGACAAGCAACAACAACAGAAAAATCTTAGAGGAACAGATTGAGTGCTTTGTAAAAACAGAAAGGTTTTCAGCAGACCTAAGACAACCACACTGCCCTTCCCTGGGGAAAACACGCAGTCTGGCTGGATCCCACTGAACAGGGAGTCATAATATCAGAAAGCGCATTCAGGAGGCTTAGAAAGGTGTATGTGCAGCATCAGGAGAGACCTGCAAGTTGCTGACGTGAGGGGACGGGGGGGTCTCATCTCCATTCCCGTTTCAACATCCCTCTGGCTGCAGCCGGGGGAAGAGCCAGGCAGGGTAGACGCTTCTTTCTTGACGTTGAGCTAAGCACAGCAAGCACGCTCAGAAACAATACAAAACAAAACATCCCATGCCAGCAACCTCATAACCAGTTCTCCTGACTCTGTAGGTGTCAAAGCCAGTCATTTCGTGACACAGCACGAACTCTGGCCCCTGACAGTCAGTACCTGCAGCCACTCCAGCTCTGACAGTAAGGAAACCACATAACGGAGCGTTGACAATCATCTAAATATATAAGGAGCAGGAGATCTTGGACAGCAGGTCAGGGTCAAGAAGAACAAGACAGCCATCTGCAGACAGTATGTCCTGCGTCCCACCCCCACTTCACCAAAAAACGCATTAAAAATGGTTGTCTTCGCAATTAAGCTTCTAGAATGGGGTCTTTTCAATCGACCTTGGGTGGTTGTTGTAATGAAGGATGGGCAGCGGCAGAGGAAAGGCAGGAAGGGACAAGCACCAGATCCCACTTCACCCCAAGCAGAAACACCCTGCTCAGCGGAGCTGACAGCCAATGCTCGTTCTGGGTGCAAATCCTGCTCACCAGCCATTTGGCCACTCTGGAGCTGGTCAGCATCTCTCTCCCACTCTCAGAAATTTCAGTGTGTTCCTCATTTTGTCCCAGCATGGGACACAAGTGGTTTTTGAAACCCCAGCACCCACAGAAGAGAACCTTGCTGCCCCACCAGCCCTCTCTGTGCCCAGCTCTGCTCCTGCTGCCAGGAACCACGCAGAGATGGTGCAGAGAAACTATAACCCTCTCCTAGGCAGCCTCCTTCAATGATGGAGGAGTAGATTGAAAGAAAGACATCATGTAGTAAGGTTTTGATAGGTTTTGATAAGTTTTGCAGAGTACTCAGTGACCTTTAATGCCAAAGGGCCAGGGACCAGATTGGCAGGGGATGGATGAAATGTGGATGGATTTGTTTGGCTTCACGCACTAGACAGTGCACGTGCAACAGTGATTTTAAACAATTCGAAGCTGCCCACCCTCTTGTCATTTAAAAGTTCAGCTCTTTTCCCTGTTTGAGGATGAATCACAGTGTGATGAACTTGCCTACCAGCTAAGAACACCCACCCAGCACTGGGCTGGCTGGCATTAAGCCCTGCCCAAACTCCTCTGACCTCTCATATCCAAATTAGTGGGTCACGATGTAGAACTGGGGTTTTTGTGCTGGCTCACACAAAGCAGACTTATTTCTATTAGAAATTCTCCAGCTGTGCATTCAAGAAAGATTAGCCTGTATTTACTGGGGAGAGGAAATAAAACAGCTGAATAGATGTCTCCGCAATGCCAAGAGACCTCAGGATGGCATGCACCAACAGAGGCTGCAAATCCGGAGCCGGATGAAATGGCACCTATATTACTCAGCTTCTTACTGTGGAAGCATTTAACATGCACATTTACTACAGTCATAGTAAAGTGTTTCTTGATTTGTCCAGTTTCACACAGGGCAAAGAATTAAGAAATGATAAATTCCCAGTCTGCAAACCCGGGCCATTCCCAGAAGTGGTAGAAGAAACACATCAGAGCAGACTGGTGAGCTGGTAGATCACCTTCCACGTGGTATTGAAACTACTCCGTGGTTTTGGATATGGAGCTGCTTAGCTTTAACCATATGGGGTCTTAGATTCTGCAAAGACTAGAACATTTATAGTGAATGGGGATCCCTGCTGACTCTATAACAAATGAGCATCTATTTGTGGGGCAAACAAAGCAAGATCCCATGGAAGGTCACCAGAGGTAACGTGCAGTATTCCACAGTGCCAGGAGTCAGGCCACTCAGTACCAACACCCTTCCAGTTCCTGTGAAGGAGCTGAACTAGTTTCTCCAAGCTGAGTCTGTCTTTCTCTTGAAAAAGAGAACCTCCCTGTCAAATCATCCTTTTCCTCATAAAATGGTTTAATCAAGATTTCCCATGCAGCTAGCTTGAGTGCATCCTTCCTGTTGCATTAATATATGTGAATGGATGGCATTATTGATGCAAGCAGAGGAATAAGAGGTCACTGAGGCAAGTTTAATTAAAGAGAAAGTCTGAACTTGAGCAAGAGTTAGCTAAACTGAGACATATTGATTAGCTGAGCTGGTTTTAATTATTACAAGTCAACCGCAAGTTTACTTTGATACTGAACAGAGACAATCCTTCAGATCACACTGTCACACCTCTCCGACACTTCCAGTCACTGGGGAGATTGGTTGGGCTAAAATCAACAGAATCTCCAGCCCAACACAGGCAGAGCTCCTGTCCTTGATTACAGATTAAAGCAGATCCTTTACTTCTGTGAGGTAAAGAAGCCGTAGCCATCTGTGTAACAACTGGCCCCTCAAAGCAGGGTAGGAATGACAGACTGGCTTAAATCATGTAATTATACAGCTAAAGCATATTTAAAAAGAAAAGAAATAAATGAGACCATCACATCATCCTAGAACTTGAAATAAATAGAAAAAAGAAGGAAGGGAAGAAGGCAGATAAAACAGAGGAGGTACAGCCATCCCAGAGTTGCAGATGCTATGGGAAGTGAAATAAAATACAATTTCTATTTTTTTTCCTTTTAACCTTAGTACCCATAACAGGATGCTCCCCAGGACAAACCGTGGGATGGGGAGTCAGCAGCTCCATCTCTGAACAGAGAACAGATCCACCAGGACCTACAGGGACTGTGACCTGGCCAAGAAGAAGCCACTCTCCCATCACCTTTGTGCAGGTGACAACTTAAACCCAAGCAAGGATTTTTGGGTGAAATTTTAAAATGTCGTACCCCAGGGAAACAAGTCACTTCCAAGAAGGCTCACAGAGCTTATTTTCTCTATTTAACCTTCTTCCTTTTCAAAGCCCACCTTTTTGCCCAAGTGAAGAGATATTACCTACACCTCAGCTCCACCACACATGTGACATGATGGGGATGCAGTTGCCAAGCTACTACCATGGAGGGGTGGGGGAACAGGGCTTTTATAAGAATGTCTGTAATCATCTGAGAGGATGACCCTGGCTGAAAGTTGATTCGGGTGCGATAAGAGAGGCAGAGAAATGAGCCCAAACCTCCACACCACAGATGAGGTTTAATCAAAAAGAAACTGCTTCCAGTAAGCTGTTTCAGTATCCTGAACAATGTGATAAGCAACAAGACGCAGAGCATAAATACAAAGCACCTAGAAAACAGGCAACACTTTTAATCATGGCAAACTCTCGCAGAAGAGCAAAAAAATCAGGGCAAATGCTGCCTAAGCAAAACAGGAGAGATAGCATCAGATGTGAAGAGCTAATTGAAATTATCCCAGTGTAGCTAAAATAATTAAGTTGAAGCTCAGTCCTAATAGGAGCTAATTCTCCTCCAAAGGAGGCTGCCCTCCAGCACCAGCTGGGCAGTGTCCCCCTCACACCCTGCCAGCCTCCACCACAGCACCAAACCCACCCATTTCACCACACAAGGTCTTCACTACCACCAGACTGGACACCACGTTCATGGAAGGGGCTTCAGGCCCCTGATCACCTCGATATCCCCGGGCTCTGGGGGTCATCACGGCACTAGAGAAACGGGCCAGAAACAGCGGTTTGTCCCCCTTGCTGAGTCGATGCCAGAAGGCAGCAAAGGGAAAGGCCATGCTTTTGGGGCTGGGGAGTTCTGCTTCAAGTACTGCCTCAAAGAAAAGGGGCAGAACTTCCTCTCTAAAACAAGGGTGATTCAAGCTCACCCTGAAACTAAAGGAGCGGAGCAAACCCAGCAGCACCTCAGGTGGCTGATTCTCACACAGCAAATAACCTTAGAAAGAGCTGGGTACCTTCATCTCCCCAGGAAAAGAATTGCTGTTACACCTCTCTCTTTTCACCCTTGTTTCTCACCTTTCCACTCCCAGTCTCCTCCTGCTTGCTCCAGCCCGACAGCATCAACCACCAGTTTCTCTCTGTCTCAGGCTCATATTAATTGGTTCCTTGCAGCTCTTCCTTAGTCCATTAGCTGCTGCTTGCATTTTCCACCAGTCTTTCCGAGCCAGAGGGCCAAAGTCACCTGATGCTCATCTCCATCGGTCTCTTCAAGCCTGCCCTGTGGTCGGCTCTGGCCATTGGCTTCCAGAAGTGCCAGAAGTCAATTGCCCACCAGCTGCAATGATTAAGAGTGATTGCACTTCAGTCAGCAGCCAGCCCCACAGAGTTCAGCAGCTTTGAATTTGCTTGATAGGAGAAAGAGATATTAGAAATACTCTAGCCTTGATCCCAGCTGGTCAGGTAAATTTTTAAAAGACAAAATGGAGTAAAGATTATGTTATGAGGGGAAGAGATGTTTTTTTTTTTTCTCCAAGTCTGAACAGAGCACTCAGTGGATGTTGCAAATAATGTGCTGAAGGCACCTGAACTGGGGTTCACAACTGTAAAAGAAGGAACCCAAAATGATGCTCTGAGTGGGTACAGAGCAGAAGGGAAAACACCACCCAGTCAAGGAGCTTTTGCAATGAGAAATTGCACTTTAAAGGACACGCAAGAGATGAGAGGCTGGATCCATATTTAGTCAGATCCTTAAACAACAGCTAACAAAGTGCTTCTAGTTGTTTAATGAAACCAGAGATGAAGAGAAGGTACAATTGGTGTCTTCAGCATGAGAGAGGAGAGCTGCTCTGGGCACAATGGTGAGGAGTGAGTTGTGGACTCCTGTCAAATACCAGCCTCAGCTCTGAGACCTAAACTCTGCATCGGTTGCTGCTGCACACATTTCATGCCATGGTAATTAAAATGCAGGCTGAGTCCTTGCTGGATTCCCTTGGCTAAGTCAAGAGAGCTAAAACCCACTCAGAAGCACTCTTAAAGCTCATCACTGCTGTTCATACAGCAGAGCCAGGAACAAAACATCTTGGTGTCCAGAAATCAAGGAGCCTGTCTCAAATTCCCCACGGTGACAATCAGGCTGATCTCTGAGAAAGCTTATCTTTCTCTAAGTGAAAGTTATATTAAAAAAATGTACAAATAATCTGCCCTCCCTCTTCAAATCAACACATTTAAAAATAATCATTCTTTCCTGCATGTGGCTTCAGCTTTTCAAGTTAATCTCCATAACTACCAGGCGGAGCTGGGCTTTCTGCAAGGCTGAGCCTCCCGAGTTCCCAGGATTACCCTGCACCCAGGCCACCCTCTCCTCAGAAAAGATGACTGATCCATCTGCTAATCCAGCTAATAAGGTCATCCCAATATATTAAAAAAAAAAAAAAATCCACCATGGGAACATTTCTGGTATGCATAGTTATTGCGGAGAGCCAGATTTTCAGTCAATGTTGGGTGTATGGATGCAGGAGAACAGACAACTGCTGAAATTAATGATAACCACACCTTTCACTTCTAGACTTTGGGCTTTTTGCAAATCAAAGATCTTGCATTAAAAATTTGAAGTCACTTGAACTTGCAGCATTTCATTTTATATATCTTTTGTCTTATTGCTACTGTAGCCTGACTTATTCTGGCTATGGACTCCTTCCACTATACTGCATGTCAAACCCTTCCCTGAAAACATCGTCTACCAAATGGCATGGTACCACACAGGACATCTCTCTGATAGACTCTCAGTCCTTTCATCTTCTTTCACATCAAAACGCAAAACATTTCCAGGCACTCTGGAAAACCAGCATGGTCTCCACAGCGCCACAAGATCAAACTACCATTTTAATGTAGCTTAGTCAAAAAAATATTAATGCCCCTAATGGTAACATAATGAGGCACGGCTTAACCCAGCTGCATGACAATTAAAGCAGATGAATATTATTTCACTGGATCTAGTCATTTTGCAAAGAAGCCACTTGCCTGTCGGCGTGCCAGATTTGAAGCTGAGGTTTTCTCTGACTCTACTTTCTAATCAAAAAAGTCTACATCTGACATAAGGAGCTTGAGCCAACTTGATTTGCACTGATAATCTGCAGTTTTGAGAAAGTTACCATGTGGACCAGCTATTAGAAACACCAGCAAATTCTGGGATGGGGTAAAGCACATAAAAGCCTCTTTGGACTGTGGTTTGAGGTGAAGAGTGCTGTACAGAGACAACGTCCCTGCATTTCACTCTCTGCTATTTTCACAGCTGGGATAAATCCTTCCCCATACTCTGCTTGTCGAGAGACACTCTACATCGCTTCAGCTCCCTAAATTTTGTTTCTCCTTTGCATCTGTATGTTTTTGCTGCTTCCTGAGTTCTGACATCCATCCCTCCAAGCCTTCCACACCTCCTTTATCTGACATGAGTCCCCCCAAAAGGAGGCTGGGGTGTGGGATTTGTTGTCTTTAATTCTCAACTCTGCCAGGGCTGGAGCTTGGGCTCTCTGGAGACATGCAAAGGGGTCTGGGAAGTAGCCAGAGAGGTCCTGAGCTATGGAGATGGAGGAAAGCAGGATCAAGCAGCAGCAGCTGGTGGGACAGTGGTCCTCTTTGCACTACTCCTTGCACAAGGCTCTATTCAGATTGATTTCCACATCGGTGGCTGTACCTCTGCAACAAGAGCTGCTCCTGCATGGACCTGCAGTTCTGATCGCACGTGGTAGGCATGGAGGGTACCAACATCACCCAGAGAGAAGGGTCAGGAGCTATTTGAACTGGTGGATGAACTTGTCAATGAAGTGCCATGACTCTTTCAGAATATTTCACCATTTAGTTTTGCTGTTCTTGAAAGAAACACTGGAGAGCCTTTCTTCCTGCTGGATAGAAAAATACCTGGAAGAAGGTAGACAAACTTGTTTCTCTAGTAAAATCAAGTGATTCATATAAATGAGTTCAACAAATGGGGTACAGAAATCAGACAGCAATGTTGTTAAGTCCAACACGGCACAGACATCTGTACATTTTGGATAAAGGAGGCCTTTCAGAGCTGCTGGTGAAGACCACCCTGCACAGTCTCTGCATGACACACAGCCCTGCTTGCTGGAGGCCTGGACTGGAAAACACGAGTCTGCACGTGCATTTCTGTTCCTTTGGAAAGGGTCCTTGGCACCCATTCCCAAGCCAAATTGATTCCCATTTGCCATGCCCCTGAGCACCTTAGCTGAGCAGAGAGGACAGGAAGGGACTACTCAGTTCAGCAACCAAGTAAGAAGCTTGAAGGAGAAGAGGTCCAATATGCCTGTTGGAAGATACACAAGGCATCTCCTGCAAGGACAACAAACTCCCAAACCCAGCACCGTCTACCCAGGGAGCTATCTCCATGTCCAGCAGACAGTGAACTGGAAAGCCCAAGAAATGCTGTAAGCCAAGCAATTGCTCTGAGAGGCCTGGATCCGTTTGCTTTCCCATCACTTCATTTAATTCATGAAAACTGCAGGATTTCACAAAGGTCCTTTCAAGCGTCGTAATGCTGCAGGTAGAAAGACAAACACAAACAATAAGGGAATTTTGTGCACCACAGAAAAGAAAAGGGACTAACAGAGCAATGCCCTGAAAAAGGACAAATGATAAGCAGTTGAAAAAGCAGGAAAGGGAGTGAAAAATGCTGGTGATGGCAGCGAGAGAGCGCGAGAGAACGCAACAGAGCGAACACTTGCCAGGCGGGGGATGCCGCAGCACAGGGAGGTCAGCACGGGAGCTGACTGGCCTGTGCTCAGCAGGTTTCTGTTCTGGCTGTGAAAAACCTTCTCCTTGCTAGAACAGTGAAACTGGCCCAAGAAGCCCTCCCTCCCGACGTTTCTGCCCGGGCACCCCCAAGGAGACCATGAGCACTTCTGCTCTACCTACCGCAGCTCCTCTGCGAACGGACTGCCTCCAACCATTACTTCAGACAGATTTCACTGGGTATCCAACCAACCATGAGAATGTCATTAACAAACAACCCATCAATTACCCATTTGCTAAAAAAGCAGGGTCAATTAGACACCTCCTGGGCTCCCCGGGTCAGTGAAACATTCCTGAGCGGATAGGAGCAGCAGTGGATAGTTCTTCAAGTCTCCCCTCTTTGTGCCCGTGGGATCAGAAGCCTCGTACTAGAACTGTTTTTATTCTCATCTGTTTGCTTTTCATATTTTATTTCAGATCTGGGACCAATTTAGCTTAAGTCCTGATGGGCAGTAAATGCATACTGTATGTTGATAAATTATTAGTCGTCTTACATAGCATGCCATTTGGTAAACCCATAGAGAGCTACTTACATTCCCCATCATGAATCAAAGGGCATTTGCTTAATAGCTCTGTACCCAGACACGTTCAGTGAAGCAGAGAGACGGAGTCGTTGTTTACCAGTCTGGGAGAACATCCTTGATCCAGGAAGACCTAAAGCCTACACAGATCTGCTGCCAACTCTGTGTGCGCTGCTCTGTGGAAAAATGTTTCTTCTCGTTTAATAAATGTAAGGCAAAGACTCCCACACGAGCCATGGTGACACGTGCCTGTCCCACCTGCCACCCCACACCAAGCATTACACAGACAGAGGCGTCAGGTACCCATAAGATGGGCATCTTGATTTTCCCTTCAGAAGACTAGCAATAAATTGACTGGGGGACGAACTCCCAGTTGGATTAACTCTTCGTAATTTCATACTTCTCAGATCCTTCCTTGCAAAAGCTACAAGCAAGCTAAAAATTCATCTCCTGTGCTGCAGCTGACTTCCTTGCGTGGGCAACTCTGTTTCGAGCTGGCTTGAACTTCCGTGCTGTTCATTCTTGATTCCTTTTCTTCCCTATTGGGAACCTATTCTGCATGGAAATTCCTTTTTTTTAAAAAAAAAAAAAAAACAAAACAATGACAAAAAGCAGAGAGAAGTTATTTGAAACTGGAGAAACTCTCATCTATTCAAGATGACAACAAAAAGAGTTCTATCCAAGTCAAGAAAATCACTTTTAGGTTTGTCTTTTAGGAACTGATGAGAGACCTTGCACTTTCTCATTGCCTCGAAGTGAGATGTAAAATCTGATCTCTAAAATGATCGGGTTATTAACATCTGTGCTAAGAGTATTTGATAAATTACAGCTTATTTCCAACAACAGGCCTCTTGTATTATGAAACTCAAGTTGGATAATCAAGAACTACCCACTGTGAAATGAATGAAGTGTGTTCTCCAGAGATACAGTGACTTTCTTTACCAACACTGTGCCTCAACAAAATGGTAAGACATACCTGACTTGGCAAATGTGGCTTTGGAAAAGAAACATTAGGGGTTTTTTATTTATTTATTGCAGACAGGTGAAATTGCTTGTTAAATTAAAGCAAAGTCTTAAGTACTAATAAATATTGAACAAACACCAGACTTAATGGACCAACACTAAAAGCAGAGTCCCTCTCCCAAACTGTCAGCACCAGCTGCAAACTAAAATGTTTCACTCAGAAGAAACTGAGAAAGCAAAAATATGAGCTTTTCTGGCTTGTTTGGCCTGGAAAGAAACGGCCACACTGATCTCCACTCTGTGGCCCAGGAAGCTTGACTCTTTGGGTGCTTCTTGCAGAAGACAGCAATATCAAAGATCTGCACATTTGTCAGGTCTTAGCACTTAAGGGACTCCCAACAGAGCTTAATTTTACCCTATTCGGCACAAGTTTAAAGTTGCCAAGCTTTGGTGACAGAACAGCAGCAAGAGGGATGAAATTTTTAGAGGCTGTACGATGTAGACAGCTGAAGCCAGGTGTCTAGAAACTTCCAAATAAAAGACTTCTCTTGGCATCAGTGGATGCCAAGATCTTATTTCTCACCCCTGTGAGTCTGCCCGCCTCCCACAGCAGCAGGGCACGCTCTTGCAGCAGATCTTCATCCTTGCTGGCCTCTGGGCTGGGGCAACCTGACCACCCGAGCTTCACAAGTCACAGCAGTGGGCTGGGAAATTTGCATTTGGACTCACAACAAAGAGAAACCTGTTTTAAAAGATTCTCTTGACCAAAGTCTGGAACTTGTTTCTTTTCTTCTTTTCTAATCATGTGACAGACTTACAAAGAATAGTTGAAAGCCATTAAGTTTACTTTCTGTATCTAAGTGATGCACCAGGATGTACCACCCTCTATAACAAAGCCATGATCTGGTCCAAAGAACACTGACCCCAGCCAGTATTATCAGCTACAAAGCAAAACATACTCTCTCCAACTTTCATGGCTGTGTCTTTTCTCTACTTGCACAGAGGTTATGGGTGGAGGTGTACTTTTTATTTTTCTCTGCTTTTTTTTTTAGTATTACTGGATGTGATCAAGTTCTTTTTTTTTAATGATTGAACCACTGCAGAAAGGCAGATTTTTTCCTCCTTTTTGCCACTGATATAACATCATTATGTTGTTTGTAGGAATTATGGTTTTTATCTTCCTGTCAACAAAATATGCATGCAAATAGACTTAGATTATTTATAGAGCAACATCAAATTAAACTGCTTGTATAATGACTTAAAACTGGTTATCGCCATCCTGCATAATATCTGTTTAAACACACCACTTGCAACAAGCTTTCCTAATCAAAGGAGGAAACAAAAACACAATGTCACTAATTTTATGCATGCCATAATGTGCTCTTCA
Source organism: Calidris pygmaea (assembly GCA_003697955.1). NCBI lineage: Eukaryota > Metazoa > Chordata > Aves > Charadriiformes > Scolopacidae > Calidris > Calidris pygmaea. Next base: position 484,578 of record QJSC01014780.1, on the reverse strand, counting down.
GCTCTCAGCATTGCGTCCCTGTGCAGTGCAGGAGAGCAATGCTGTTTTTACCAATATGGGCTCTTCAGCTTCTACACAGTTCTTTGGCCAAATTTCAGATTTTCAAACTCAGACACATTTGAAAATGTGTTTGAAACATCTCCCCTTCTGCTCTGCTCTGGGGAGACCTCCCTGCAGTGCTGCCTCCAGATCTGGGGCCACTAACATCAGAAAGACATGGACCTGTTGGAGCAGGACCAGAGATGCTGCGGAGATGTTGGGAGGGCTGGAGCCCCTCTGCTGGGAGGACAGGCTGAGAGAGTTGGGGGGGTTCAGCCTGGAGAAGAGAAGGCTCCGGGGAGATCTTAGAGCCCCTTCCAGTCCCTAAAGGGGCTCCAGGAGAGATGGGGAGGGACTCTTGATCGGGGAGGGGAGCCATAAGGCGAGGGGGAAGGGTTTCACCCAGAAAGAGGGGAGATGGAGATGAGATCTCAGGAAGAAATTCTTTGCTGTGAGGGTGGTGAGGCACTGGAACAGGTTGCCCAGAGAAGCTGTGGTTGCCCCATCCCTGGAGGGGTTCAAGGCCAGGCTGGATGGGGCTTGGAGCAACCTGGTCTGGTGGGAGGCGTCCCTCCCCAGGGCAGGGGGGTTGGAGCTGGATGGTCTTTAAGGTCCCTTCCAACTCTAACCATTCTATGATTCTATGAAAAGCTGATGGAGACATTCTGGCACATTCTCATGTTCTTGTCATGCAGTACAGGAGACTCAGGTGAAGGCTGGGAGATGTGGGAACAGGGTCTATCCAGACCTATCCTATCTACAGGCTCTATCCAGATTGGGGATGGAAGGCTCGGGACAACTGGGGTTATTTTGTCATACCACCGGGCATTTCAAATACCCACAGACCTCTGTGGGGCATGGAGGGGTGGGTGGGAAACGGCAACCTGCCGGGCTCTGAGGCTGGCCCCCACCTCCTGGTCCATCTGATCAGCAGCAGGCCTGTGTGGCTGGGACACGCTGCCAGCTGGTTTTCTCTTCACCCAGATAAGCTGTTGTTGCCCCCAACACCTGCCTCCACCAGCCAGCATGGCCCCACAGCAGCGCACTTGGCAGAGCTCGACTGGTTTGCAGCACCTCAGTTGCAAACTGGAGCCTGGCACTGAGCTGCTTTCCCTAGGCCAGCAGCAACCTTCACATTTTGGGCTGCCCTTCCTGGCTTAGCTTCATCTGCTGGCATTAACTGAAAGCTATTAAAGTCATCAAGTGCTTCAGAAATGGCTTTTGTCAGTAATACAGCTGCATTCTGGCTGCCTTCCCCCTGGTCAGAGCCACAGTGCAGACTGCCAGGAGCCTCACCCCAGCATCACAAAAGCCACCTCTGCCCGTTTCCAAACTTTCCTGCTTGCCTCATGTGTCCATATGCCCGTGACAGAAGCAAGGCAGTGTCCTTACACCATCAGCAGAGCCACACTGAACATCTGAGAGGAGGATGAGATACCCACACCGACAGCTCACCACTGCATTGCCTGTGCTGGAAGGCATGGGGAGCCCCAAAGCAGCTGCAGACACAACAGTTATTTAAAAATAACAACAATAAACCAACCCAAAACCTGCAGCCACTGCCCAAGCAGTTGCAAGCTCAAAAGCCTGATAAATGTCCAAGGGGCTGAGGGTGAGCAACACATTTGGCGAGCAGAGCTTTGGGACAGGGGTGAGGGGCTCGTGGTCCAGAGCAGGTCGCACAGGCAGAGCGTGCGTGGGGCATGGGGAAACCAGCTCCAGGCGAGGAGAGGCTGCTCAGCGCTTGCAGGGCAGTCCTCATCACCCTGAAGCGTGTGAGAGTCTGACAGGAAATAAATTGGACCTTCAGTCAACCAGTTAGAAGTGTTAGAAATTCCCCAGTGCGGGTCATTTAATTTGGTAAGAAAAAAATAAAAGTGGATTTATTTTTTTTTCACTGCCTCCCTGACTATTTTTTCCTCTTGGACTCACTCTGCTGGTGATGGAGAAGCTGACACCACAGAAAGAGTCATTTTGGTGGCTCCAATCCACACAGAAGCAGGAATTGTCCTCCCTTTCTATGAGCTCTGTTTTTTTCTGAACAGTTTAACAACACTGAGGCAACAAAGATGATGGAGGGATTGGAGCATCTCCCTGATGAGGAAAGGCTGAGAGAGCTGGGGCTCTTGAGCCTGGAGAAGAGAAGGCTGAGGGGAGACCTTATCTACGTTTACAAGTTCCTAAAGGGTGGGCTGAAGGAGGATGGAGCCGGACTCTTCTCAGTGGTTCCCAGTGACAGGACGAGGGGCAACGGGCACAAGCTGGACCATGGGAAGTTCCACTCCAATGTGAGGAAGAACTTCTTTGGGGTGAGGGTGGCAGAGCCCTGGAAGAGGCTGCCCAGGGAGGGTGTGGAGTCCCCTTCTCTGGAGATCTTCAAGCCCCACCTGAATGCCATCCTGAGTGATGTGCTCTGGGCAACCCTGCTTTGTCAGGGGAGTTGGACTAGAGGATCTCTAGAGGTCCCTTCCAACTCTGGCAATTCTGCGATTCCGTGAAGTGTTGCCATTTACTCATATAAAAAAGTGCAAAGGGGCAAATTCTTTGCTTTTAGATCTGTTGCTCATCATAACCACAGCTCTGGTTTGTGTCACTTCTGCAATTAACAAAATTGTGCCCGTCAAAGGATGGGCTTTCCCTTGCAAAGCTGATCCTGGTGGCCAGGGTGTACTAGGCAGGGCAGGCAGGTGAGGAGGAACAGAGCCCTCCTGTCCTCCTAAGGCCTTCTTCTGCCTTCAGCCCTGCATCTCCCTGCTGGAAAGCAGAGGAGAAAACCATCCTTCATTTCCAAAACTCTCACTGAAAGGTAAGAGCAGCAAAAAACTAAAGAAATTGTCTTCCCTCAAAGGCAAAAAGGCCAAGGCAAGGAAAAATAGAGACATTTATGAATCCTACATGAACTCAGTTTTGCACCAACAAAGATCTATTTAAGATGGGAGCAAGTCCTTCCTTCAGAGCCCACTTGGCGCATTCTGTTCACAGCAAATTTGCTTTCTCAACATTTCCCAGCAAGATTATGGATTCACTGAACTTTAAAAGTGATTAATCAGCACAGTGCTGGCTGACAGCGAAGGCAGGAGCAGTTCTGAGGGCATTTCCTAAGCTGTCAGATTCCCTCCGAAAGCCACCTGGATGCACTGCTGCTTCTCACCAGCCTCACGGATGCCCCAAAGGTGGTACTTAATATTTCTAACAATACCTGCCTCTTCCTTGGGTGTGTAACAGATGAGCTGCCTGTAATGGCTACAAGATTTCGCCCACAGGTATAAAAGAAACAAAGGTCAAAATCCTTTATTTGAGACAAGATGTATTGACTGACAGCCTGGATGCTAAAAAGGCTGAAAAAAAAAGAAGAAGAAAAAAGATTACAACACTAAACCTACAGCAGTGGGAGAATCTTCAGGCTCTGAGGATAGACTTTACACCTCCTGCTGAAAATTGTGGGCAAAGTGTTGGAACAGGAGGGCTTCCTTAAATTAAATTATCATATTTCTCTGAGGGTGTAAAGTCTCTGGCCTGTACCCATGTAACCTCATGGGGTAGGTGGGATCTCAGAAAGATCTCTACAGCCAAGGATGTCCCTTGCGGTCTGGGCCAGAGGACCCTGCAGTTGCAAGTGGCAACGCTGGCATGGAAACCAGTGGCCAAATCGGCCCCGTGGCGGGGCTGGGGAGTTTCACACCTCTTGTGCTATTGCTGGAGTCTCTCAGCAATGCGAGACCTGTGCTTCCCTGAAACCATGGCAACAAGAGATTGACGTGAAAAATAAAGAAATGCTGCATTTCTGGCAGAGGCGATAGCAGCTCCTGCGAGGTGCGAGTGTGCTGCCTTCCTGCGCCCCTGATCAAATCTGGGACAGCCTCAGTTCTCTGTCCAACCGCATGGTGGAAACTCATTATTAACGAGGCTGCGGGATTAAGCAGGAGAGGAGACATCTGTGCACACACCAGCACCAATCCCAGCTGGTGACAGCAGCTATTGGAAAGGTGGACCACTGGAAGAAGGAAACATGTCCCGACGCACCTCCATATCATGGATAACCCATAACAGCAGTGTCCCGCTCTGCAGGGCAGGTTGGGTCCCTGCCACCGCCATGGGACCTGGGTGCTGTGGCCGGTGACTGGCACCCCAGGCAGGGGGATGCGATATCGGGAAGGGGACATTCATGGTCCTGGCTCCAGGGGTCCAGCCCAGCCGCTCAGCACCACTCCTGACATCCAAACCCAGAGTCACACAGTGAGCTCCACTGAGAGGAACCTCCCAGAAAAAAAAAAAAAAAAAAAACAGACCACCTGCATTTCTTTGGACAGGGCAGCCCTGCTCAGCAAGTGCCTTTCCACATCCAGAAACCAGATTTTGTGACCTGATGGAGGAGGCTGGCAGTAAATCACAGATGAGCCCAAAGAGATTTGCTCCGTGGTAGAGTTTATCTGAGTGAGGGGAGGCACTGGTACTTGCTGGTGAAAGAGCTAGATAAACAGCCGTTTGGCTGGACCCTGAGCTTCCTGCTTGGAAAGGTGAAAAATGGGAAAAAAAATAGTCGAACAGGAACTGTAAAGCCTGACTGGATAGAAACTCAGGCCCCACTTTCTCCTTCCTGCTTGACAGCTTTCACATTTTGACATTAATAAACAATGTACTGTGTGTTCTCACTTTCACGAGCTTTTCACTGGCATGTTGACTTGCGGTTTCTCATCCTTTTTTAATATAAAACCCGAGCACAGCATCGGGACTCTTCCTGCAGTTAGAGTGACAGCTTGGAGTTTTCACTTGTCGCACCTAAAGGCATTAATAAAAGCTATTTTGCTCACGTGCATGAAGTTGAATCTGGGTTTAATGGCTTTTTCTGCCGCAAGAAAAAAAAAATAATTAAAATTATATATTCTGGAACTACTTAAGTCTTAAACAAGTAACTGAATGAATGGTAAGACAAAGGGAGGAGAAAGTTTTTACTAAAATGCACTCGGGCCTCTGAGCAGAACTTGAGAAATGAGGAAATGCCAGGAGGGAGTTTTCTCTGCAGTAGGCTATTGTTGTAGAGCCTGCAAATTGTACTTAAACACTGAATTGCTCCATTGTTAGAAGCACTTAAAACATAAAACCGAGCAGAAACAGGTTTCCTTGTTCTGGCTGTGGGAGGTAGAGGAGCTTTTAGATCAATTGTTATGCAAATCTGCCTATAGTTTCAACCCGGGTTAAAAGCTATTCTCCAGTTAATTAAAATCAGAGTCTCTAAAGTGGTTCTTGCACCAAAGTCAACTTTCCATAGATGTCAGGCTGTGGTTTTGTATTTCGAAATGTAGCTGGGAGTCCCATCCCTCTCTAACAAGAGAT
>QJSC01014780.1:429279-479105 GCA_003697955.1 Calidris pygmaea | reverse complement strand
TTATTGCCAGTGTGCCCGTTGGTAAGTAAGATGCACATGTTGTTAGTCAGGACACACAACGTCGTCCTCCATTTGCCAGCCTGCAAACATGGCTCATCTCACTCTCAGCAAAACACGCACAAACATCAGGCTGAGGGAGCTGGGGGTGTTCAGCCTGGAGAAAAGGAGGCTGAGGGGAGACCTTCTCGCTCTCTCCAACTCCCTGAAAGGAGGGTGTAGCCAGGGGGGGTCAGTCTCTTCTCCCAAGGAACAGTAGATAGGACAAGAAGAAATAGCCTTAAGTTACACCAGGGAAGGTTTAGGATGGATATTAGGAAATGTTTCTTCTCCAAATGGATCGTCAAGCCTTGGAACGGGCTGCCCAGGGAAGTGGTTGAGGCACCACCCCTGGAGGTATTTTAAAACTGGGCAGACGTGGTGCTGAGGGACATGGGTCAGTGGTGGTTTGGGCAGTGCTGGGTTGATGGTTGGACTCAATCTGAAAAGTCCATTCCAACCTTGACGATTCCATGATCCGATAACACCTGGCCAGGCTGCACGCTGGGAAGCACCCGCGCTGCCCCAGCCACACATTGGCCAGGGGAGCAACATGGGGACATGAATCATGGGCTGAAAGCTGGCATATGACACAGCCATGGTCCAGCAAGGGCAGCGAGACGGCAGGTGGGATAATGGAGGATAATAGCTGTACAGTTAGAAATCATAACAGCTCTGCCTGTGCAAAGGGTTAGTTTCCAAGAGAGCCGTTATCCCAGCACTGATGATGCCTGGATGTCAGAGCCTCTGTGCCTTTTTTTCTTTGGTTAAGTACATGGTTTCATTACTGTTTATAGAAATATGCCTGCATACGGAGCAGCGAGGGAGCACATTAGCCAAGAAGCACTGAGCTTGCTGTGTGTGAGCATCCAGACCCCGTCTGAGCCTCCGTGAGAAGGGCCAGTAAGTGCACGCGGGGGGCTGCCTTAATTTCCAGGTCGTGATCCCTGGCTGATGTGTAAAAGCAGCTCAAATCTCTTTTCCTCGTTGATGAAAACGTCAACAGGGAGGAGGGAGTCGGAGAAAGAGAGAGGCAAAGCCCTCCCTTCTGTCATGTCACCCGTCTCCCTTCCAGTCTGTGACTATTTCTGCACCGTATGTATAAATAACATCACTCATTAGCAGTACCCTGCCTAGCAGACTCCCAGGGGAGCCCCACACGTGATGGCCACAGCAGCGGGGTCTTACATAGAGCTCAGCAGCATCTCCAGACCCCTGGGTGATGGGCAACCCCTTCCCAGAAGCCCAAACCCCAGCCCTTAAACCTCATTCATCCTAAGTCCTCAGCCCTAAACCCAAACAAGCCATAAAGGGGCAATGCCCATGCCAGGTCACACTTGGAATAGATGTCCCCATCTCTAACAGGGATGCTGTGGCCCTACCTGCCTTTGTGGAGTGCTTTGGGAGCCACTGAGGAAGGCAGGGGCCAGACCCCCCCAGTACCAGCAGGCAAGAGGAATCTGGACTGCCTCTTCCCAGTGCAAAGCTTTCAGCTTCTTTCCACGGGGTTGAAAGCAAAATTCTCATCATTCCTCCTTCAGATGAGACAGCCACACTACTTCACTCTGTCTCAAGGGAAACCTACTTTTGAGATAAAGGTAGGCTGCAGAGATTTTACTTTCCTTTATGTAAATATATGTGTAAAGGAGAAAACCTGAGGGATATTGCAAATCATTTTCCAGGCTGGTGCATAACTTTGTGCACAGAAAGTGGATCTGGAGCTGGGTGACTCAGGCTCACGTACAGACACACTTCTGCAGGGATTTTTTTTTTTAATTATTAATATTATTATTTTTCTCTAGTTAATTGAAGCGAAATAAAATATTTGGGCTCAAGCTGCTCAACCGGACGCTCTGTTCTAGTTCTTCCCAAAGAAGACCAGCCCTAAGGAAGTCACTGCCCATTAAGAACTTCTTAAAAAGAAAGCCAGAGTCCCTCCTAATGAACGTTGCAGAGTTCATCGGTGGTGTGGGAATTCCAGAGGGTGATGAACCATAGCAAACCACAGCCTGAGCTGGTGGGTTGAGTGGAGGAAGGATGTTACAGCCGGGTGGACACCGCTCCGCTCCCCACCAAGCCAGGCATCCCATTCCCAGCCCCATCACCCCATGGGCAGGCGAGAGCCCCAGGTGGTGGGGCTGGAGCTCTTTCCCAATCTGGCTGCACCAATGCTGCCCTGGCACCCCAGAGCAGCTGGGCTACCACAACCTGGCTCTGGAGAGGATGGCACCATCTGCTGCAGAGCTCCCAGGTTCCAGGTCAGAGTTTGGCTCTGAGCAAAGGGCACCAGGAGGGACTCAGCTGCTACTGGGGACCCGTACACCAAATGCCATCCGAGCAGTGGCTGCCTCTGCTCCTCACCCTCTGCGGCTTCCTCCACAGCCCCAGAGCCCCTCTTGGCTGGACACTGGTGTGACCCCAGCAGCAGGAGACACTCACACTTCCAGCTGTTACCCACAGAGGTCCACAGACACCTGGACTTCACTTGGAACGAGCTCAAAACCCCTCTCCTCTGGTGCATCCAGCAGAGGCAAGAAGCTTAAAAAGTCCTCCAACACTAAACATTAACAGCCATGGAGAGGCTGTGGGAATTGGCACATCAGACACCGCAGCTGCACAGGCAGCCCCTGCCCATTCCTGCAGAGTCCTCAGTGTTCCACCGCCCGCCCGTGGGCTCCTGCTATGGCAGTGGGTGCCCAGCAGCCCCCAGCTCACAGCATCCCCTGCACGACAGCTTTCAGGAGAAGAGAAAAGGAAGCGAGTGGGAGAGAACAACATGCAATAGCTGTATTTTTGCTCTGCATTCAGGTTTGTTTATCAAGTGAAATTGCCCTCTCATGGGGCTTAGAGCACTGAAATTCTGGTATATTTAACTGCCTGCTTCTCAAGGTTCACTCCAGCCCCTTAGTACAGTCTGAAACCATTCTGGAGATTGTTCCATCCCCCCCTGGAGCAGCATTGCTTTAATGACATCTTTACAGCCCTAATGGATGTCCTTGGTAAAGATTATAGCCCTGCTGTTAGAAATCTGTTGCAGGACAATGCTTGGGCAGTGCTAAAATAGCTGCCAGGAAGCCAGGAGCTGGGCGTAAGGGTGGTGCAATTCACAGGGCACGGCGTGAGCTGTGTGTGCATTCATACACCTTCTGCAGAAACAGAAACATAAGCCACTGGGAGTGACTGTAATTAGCATATGACTAATTCATTGGGCTATTTTGGCTTCCATTCCATTTAGAAAAAAAGTCTCAGGGCCATACGTCATCCAGGAGGAGCGTATTACACATCAGCACACACATCCTTCTGTTTCCTGGTAGAGCCTCAGCGGTGGTTTCTGATACCTCTGCTCATGGTGCGGAGCATACACCAGCCATGAGTGAGCCAAGCTCTGCCCTATGAAATCCCATTCCAGACTCACCTCCTCCTGACAGCAAACCCTCAAGCACCCAGCAAACAGCAGTTCCTGCCCAAATAGCCTGAGGTTTGGGTCCCTCCATCAAGGAACACAGTGCTGCAGAGGAAGAGTCAGACCCCAGCTTTAACACAGAGAAGGTGTGGAGCCAGTGAGACTCATATAGTGTTGAGGTTTGCGTCCAGATCCTCCACAGAGCAAAAAAAATGAAATGGTCAGGTCCTTTCAAAGCCCTTCAGGACACACCTACTCCTCGTGTGCCTGCCACAGAGATTTTGCAGTAAATCACATAGCACTATTGATCGTCAAACCACTTAACCACGGAGAATTACTTTAATACTACCTCAATGCATTAATGAATGATCCATTAATTAATTCAAATTATTGAATGTTGGCCTTGCTTTCCTACTAGGTTAGAAGGACTTTGTGCCAAATCCAAACAGGAAAGTGGTGTTTAAGCCATCTCTGAAATCACAATGGACACGAGGACCCCAGATACCTGCAGGTCAGCAGCAGCCAGTGCTTTTTTGCTGCAGGGATGCTGAACAAAGGAGAAAGCACGAGGCTGCTCCAAGCTGGAAAGATCCCTGTGGTAAGAGGGAGCAGGTCCCTTTACAGATCCAAACCATTACTGCATCTCACCCGCATGAGACCTTCACCCTCAAAGCTCCTTTGGACTGACCCTTGGCAGTGCCAGGAACAAAAGCAGGTTTCCAGCCACTGACTGGCAATGCTGCTCCCACAGGTGCTGGTGCCTTGGGCACAGACAGAGGAGAACAAGTTTCTGATGCATAACCACTGTACTTGTTATTTTCCAGGGTCACCGGTAAAGTTTGGAAAGCTTTTATATCCTCTCTTTCTATAAAACTACTAGATTATTGATTCTATGCTAAAGCAAACAAACAAACAAAAACATTTAATTGGATTGTTTATGAAGAGGCTACTAATGTAGTAAATTACGTGATACAGGAATAAATCCACTATAGTGTCAGTCACTCAAACGGCCAGTGATACCCACCAAGCAATGGTCAGACACTACAGGTGTTATGAACATAGCAGGAATCCAACCAAGGCAATAGCTGAGAGGCAATGAGTGACACACAGGAAAGAGTTGAGATGGGATGTTTCATATTCCATACGGAAGACAATGTCCAACACTTGGGAGCTGAAGCTGGGTGCATTCAGTCTGAAAATAAGCAGCAGTTTCCCAGCTTCCTAAGAGACTGAACACTGAAAGAACAGGGAAGTCTTTAAAATGAGACCTTTCTGAATGGCAAGATTTCATCTACATTCAGGGAAAGAGTCCTTTGCATGTGCAGGATCATGTCAGACTTGCTGCATCCCAGAAGAGCTCCACATAGCAGATGGGTGAAGAGAAATCAAGTGCCACTACAAACCCCTTGAGCAGGTCAAAAAGAGAGGTAGAATGAGTAAGGAAGAGACCGAGGTCTCCTGAGCTCAGATTTCTCACACCTTTTCACTGAGGCACTGGGATGCTCATCATGCAGAGCCTCCCATATGAGCTTGATCTCACCACATCGGCAGAGGAAAGCTCAGTGCACCCAGCTCTGCCCCACAGCAGCCTAGTTCCCTGGGGAGGCTGAATCTCTGGAAATCACTGAAACTTCAGAAAAAAAATGGCTTTATCCACAACCAGGAGCAACTGCAGCACAGATTTTAATGGAAGCAGAATTAGATCAGCTCCAGCTACTTGGGAAAATCTTCCCCAGTAATTGTTACCATAATGCAAATCCCTATGGCACCAGCACATTGTTAACCATTTCTATGTAGGAGTTCAGTAAAATGCCAAAAATCCCCCAGGGCAGGAAGCATTCTTTCCTGCCAGTACAGAGCAGTAAACCAGGAGGTTAGAGTTGAAAGGACTCACCCTTGGTCTCCCCAGGCATCATGGAAAAACAGCACACTCCCAGCTCCATCCCAGGCTGGATGTCTCCTCCCATCGGAGAGGAGACAGCACCTCACACTGCCCTCAGGACTGGCTGAAGAAATACAAAGCACCTGATTAAAAGGGAAGAAGAGCTCCTTACCTAATAACAACTCCCAGCCCTTCTTTAAATGACTGGGGGATCAGGTGCAACACTGAAGCAATAGAGATGGGAGGGAAAGTAAAAAATCCCACCACAACCCTAAGGTGGTGAGGATTAGCCAATTACACATTCAGGAGGCTGTGTTAATTAGAAGCTTTTCAAGAGAAGAGTCAAAGGACTTTGCAAACACAGATGGAAACCGATTCTAACAAGCAGTGATAAGTCCCAGAGTTGGAGAGGCATCAGCGGTGAAATGTCCTCTGCTGGCATCCCCAGTTACTACAGGGAACGACTCCAGACAAGGCTATGCTAAACCAACAGCCACCCGCCACCCACTGAGAGTGAGCCAGCCATTAGTCCAAATGATTTTTGGGGGAATATTATGATACTAAAATGAATAATCATGTAGCCAGGGCTGGTAAAGAATTATTTCCTACATAATAGTCATAGCCCTTTGTGAGAGCTCAAAAGCACCTGGGTCATCAGTGGCTCAGGGAGGAGGAATTGATTTTCCCTTTTTATTAATGACAATGTGTAATGCAGCAGTTTTATGCACTAATCAAGAGAGAGCCGGGCTGTTTAAGAGGATTTGATAATAGCTCACACCTGAAGCAGCCTTTTTTTTTCCCAGACGGAGGGAAGTGCAGACCAGAGAGCATAACATGTCACAATTCATTTATTTGTTCTTTATATATGGTTATCATCATAGAATTGTGGAATGGTTTAGGTTGGAAGGGACCTTAAAGCCCATCCAGTCCCACCCCCTGCCCTGGGCAGGGACACCTCCCACCACACCAGGTTGCTCCAAGCCCCATCCAGCCTGGCCTTGAACCCCTCCAGGGATGGGGCAGCCACAGCTTCTCTGGGCAACAGGGGCCAGAAGAGAAGGACTTGGGGTCTGGTGTTGTGCTCTGGCAGCTTAGAAAGCCCCCTGCATCCTGAGCTGCATCCCCAGCAGCGTGGGCAACAGGGGGGGATTCTGCCCCTCTGCTCCACTCTAGCAAGACCCCACCTGGAGCACTGTGTCCAGCTCTGGAGTCTGCAGCACAGGAAGGACATGGACCTGTTGGAGCAGATCCAGAGGAGGCCACAGAGATGCTGGAAGGGTTGTAGTGCCTCTGCTGTGAGGACTGTGAGGCTGAGAGAGTTGGGGGGGTTCAGCCTGGAGAAGAGAAGGCTCCGGGGAGACGTTAGAGCCCCTTCCAGTCCCTAAAGGGGGCCTACAGGAGAGATGGGGAGGGACTCTTTGTGAGGGAGTGTAGTGATATGGTCATCTCCTTTCTCTCGTAAGTCAGGGAAGATCAGAACATGGATGTGGATTTATTTACAAGCATCAAAGTGGGTTTCTCTAAGTGTTACCTGTGCCTTCTTAAAAAGGACGCACAAAAGCCATTGAAGAATTAATAAAAATTAAAAAATCTAAGAGACTGAAGAGACCTGTTTTAGTTTATCCCGAAATGAACACTAACTTTGAGGTAATTCTTGAGGTTTATCACACTAACCAAGAAAGCGAGGTCATGTAAAATGAAAGAGCTCATATTACCTGTGAAGGCAAAACTGCCTTCTCAGCAGAGACTTGTTCACTCTGTGCTTGTCCTAGACCATTATTTTCACTTCCCTGAGATGACCTTCGTGAGGAACACTACAGGGAACAGATGTCACTTTTGGTAAGCTGTTCTGCACGGGGCTGTGGGTTGGAAACAAGGACTGCAAACACTGAGCTGTGACAGATGTCACAGCCTCTGCCCACACACACGGTCCTCACCCTTTAACGGGTGTGCAACATGGACAAAAGTGCTCCTAGGAAGCATCAGAGGGAGAAAGATGCCCAATGACCACAGGACCAGTGATGGAGTCCTAGAGCCCAACAACCACTGCCTGCCTGCCAGTGGCCCAGCCCATCCTTGCCAGCAACTTTTTCATGTAGTGACACACCAGCAATGAGCGGACACGATTTTTCACACAATAAACCACCGAGACCTGAGCAGGAGCTTCCAGTCCCTCTGAAGCACATGTGCAACTGCTCCGAGTAATACAGCTTGCAAAGGCCAAGCCTTGGTGAGATGCTCGGGACTGTGGTGCTGTGCTCTCCCTGTTTCCCTCCTGCCCTGGCTCCTGCTCTGGCCGTGGCCACCATGGCCATCACAACAGCAGTTGTGACAACTTGCACCTGGGCTTTGGGGGATGGCTGGCAACACAGCCAAAACACTGTCTGGAGTGGGGACCTAGAAATTTTGATCCCCTGAGAATATGACAATAGGTCAATTATCTTACTCCATAAATAGTGGACAGCCCCAGAGCCCTTTGAGCTCTCCTGTACGGCAACGGCTGCACGCCAGGATCTCCCCTTTTGTGAGGACACTGACTTAAGGTTCTACTCCTTGAGGCTGAGAGATTCCTTACTGCAACAGATTCTCAGAGAGTGACTAATAGCATGCTAAACCTTGAAACCTTAGCTAAGTAATATAGAGGGTTGACTGCACATATATAATCCTTTAGACATAAACTGTGGACCAAGTCTGGGACTAGGATTGGCACCCAGACTCCTCTCTGAGAAGGAGTTTAGAAAGCCAGGGGGTCCTTTCTGAACCTTGTGACCCAACAGGAGGGTCTCCCTGACAGCTTGTCTGACCCTGTCCTCTGGGCAGTAAATAGTAGAGTGTGCCTTGACATCGAATCTCGTAAAACACTATCGCATTTACTACTGGTTTTATCGCACTTACTACTGATTTTGTTAAATCACTGTTTCACCTTAAAAAATATTTCACTACTTCACTCTTAGGAGTGAAGTTAATCACTCCACCCGCGACAGGGACACTGCAGCATCTGCAACCTCCTGTGGCAGCCAAGGTAAGATGGCCGGGATTTGTCACTCCGTGTCCCCTGGCACCCCATGCAGCACACCCGGCTCCACCAGCCTGTCTTAGTGGTCTCGAGGGGTTAGGAATGATGCACGGGGGCTCAGATCACCAGCACCCACAAGCATGAACTGGGGCCTGTGCTTAAGTTCGATCACTTTATGAAAATGAAACTTTCAGTCGATCGCCAGGCTGTCTCCCATCTGTTAAACACCATCCCAGAGAGTTTGGTGACACTTTAAATGAAGCTGTGAAGAGATGTGGTGTTTTTTTAGATATAATTGGACAGCTGTTTTATTATGAATTAATGAACTATGATGATTAAAAAGAATGCAGTTTTAGCAAACAACGTATTAACAATTACTCCTGACTAAAATCAAAACTAAGCAAGTGCTAGAGAACTTTTGTGATGATTACTGGAAGCAGAAGATGAAAAACCAGTGAGGTGCAGCAGGACGAGAGGTGCCTCCAGGCCAGGCTCCCAGTGCTGGGCATGAGTTCCTGGGGCTGCCCCACAGCAACCAGACCACTCCACTTACCCATGTTACCACTCCACATACTACCATCTCTTCTGTCCTAAAGCCCCCATTGGCCCAAATCAGTCATCAGGGTCTGCTCACACTCCTCCATCTTCCCAGCCCCTCTTCATGCTCATGTCCCCTCTCTTCCCTGGCCACGGGATTCCATGAGGGGAAGGAGAGGGGACTGATGGCAGCAAGCTCAGAGTTAGAGATAATAGACCTCTTTGTGCTTGCAAAACATGTTTCAGAGTCCTTTTCCCCCTGCCCTAGGTCCCTTTGGCCAAGGCTGTTTGCCCTACAGGCATTGTGCGGAATGGGGTGTTCTCTGATGTAGGGCCATGTCCTTCCTGGATGTGAGGAGACAGCCCCACGGCCACCCTGAGCATCAACAGCACCATGAAAAGCTGATCCTGAGCCAAGGAGTCCTGCATCTGTCCTTCCCACACTTTCCCATTTAGAAGAGATTCCTGTGTTCCAGCAGAACCCAGTGCCAACGAGCAGAGGCCACAGAAAGCAGCTCCTGGAGTTTCCATAGGAGTTTCCCAGTTTGTATGTGGCAGTTTTTAAGCAGTGAAATCCTTGCCCTGAGAGTTTCAGCGAAAAAGCTCCAAATAGTGAAATGAAGACAGGTACATATGCCATGTGTGCAAATCGCGTTATCTCCTGCTGTTAAAAGAAATCTGTTGCAAATCATTGTGGCTTCTCAAGAGCTGCCTCTGGAGCTTTCTCCACCTCAGCCTTCCATTTGGCCTTCTTTTCTGTGTTCATCCTCAGCAACGTGTGATCCTTTTTAGCAGCCTTGAAAAGAAATGGTGAAAATCATTGCATGCCTGTGCTTTCCGCCACTGAATTTCCCCACATTTACACCACTTGCCTTGACACCCCATTGTCCTCTTTGATATTCTGTAGTGAGAAAAATTAATGTTTCCTTGTTTTACCAAGTTTTCAGCATTTACAGCTCTGATTAGCAGTGTAAATTGTTTAGAGGTGCACTGGGACATGCAAGTCAAGCTGGAGACCCTCCTTCCCCACCAGTGGGGTGGGAAGAAGAGAGTCTCACAGCTCTTGGTGGCCATGGTGGTATGGAGGATAGGCACGTAGGAGAACAGAAGCCTCATGGCCCATGGATGCAGGGCAGGACCAGGCACCATTGACATTGTCTGAGATCCTCCCCAACCTTTGGACCAGCCTCTTGCCGAGATACCATGATACAGAGCATTGTACTGCACGAGTTTATGGCAAAGTGGGTCAGAAGGAACACATCAACCACTGAGTTGTGCTTCCTCATGTTGCTGTCTCCTTGGGAGAATGGGTGAGACTGATCCTGTGCAAATATAACTTATATGGACTTATTCTCAAACATATCCATCACTTGGGTGTTTACTTACAAAGAAAGTATACAAAGACCATAGGTTAAGTGAATAAGTTCCCTTCACCCAGAAACAATACTCACTTCTTTGCCTGTGATTACCATGGCCAAACAGCCCAGCAAGGTCAGCGCAATCATGATGTAGCAAACCTTTATCCTGACGCTGTTCCTTGCTGCGTCGAGGACCTCAGACCTGTAAAGGACAGAGCAGAGCTTCCCTCCTGTGTGTGAAATGAGATCATGGGGAGCTGGGTAATGAACCCCCGAGTCTTTCAGAAACTGCCTATTAATGTACAGTGCATTTCGGCCTTCTCTTTCTGCAAGTGCCTAGAGGAGGACTCAAAAAATTAGCCTATGGGGGAAAGATTTAACCCCCCTCCCACACAGATGGGGTCAGTAACAACAGGAATAACAAATGCTGTTTTCCCGCCTTCTTTTATTGCATGTGAGAGTGAAAACCTGAATAGTGACAAAGACAGGAAGGTCTTTCCATTGTGATAATAGAATTATGAGGGGCCCACCTTTGGGTGCTGCAGGGCAGGGCACGGGGTGTTGCACACCACCAGGAGACATGGGGGCCATGCCATGCTATGCCATGCCATGCCACCCTCAGTGGAATAAAATCACATGCGTGACATTTTGGCTAAGAGCAACAGAGGGGTTCCACAGAGGGAGGAGGCACAGCAAGTGGTGATGGGGTGAGTGGCGCTGGAGGGGGCGATCGCACTGTCTACACGGAGTTGTCTTCCCAAAGAGCTGAGCAGCCACAGCCCCTGTTGGGAAACCTCCACCACCTTCTATGGGTGACTCACGGCATTTATCCAACCATTTACTCTGGCAAGAGATGGCAGCGTTGCAATGAGTCATCCATGAGATCCGATTTGCTGACACCTCCAAGGGGAAAGCCAGCTGGAGGAGCCCCCAGGATGTCACAACTCAGGCAGCTTTAGGTCTCCAACACTGACATTCCTTTAACAAGATACCTCCACAAGGCGGTGAAACCATAGCCCAGATGTGAGGAACTCGTTGGAGATGTCTGCTGCCAAAGCTGCGTATAGCTCCGACTTCCTTTTAAAATGTATGCAGCATTATGACAGGACAAGGGGCAACAGTTTTAAATTGGAAGAGGGGAGATTTAGATTGGATACCAGAAAGAAATTCTTTCCTGTGAGGGTGGTGAGGCACTGGAACAGGTTGCCCAGAGAAGCTGAGGCTGCCCCATCCCTGGAGGGGTTCAAGGCCAGGCTGGATGGGGCTTGGAGCAACCTGGTCTGGTGGGAGGTGTCCCTGCCCAGGGCAGGGGGGGTTGGAACTGGATGATCTTCAAGGTCCCTTCCAACTCTAACCATTCTATGATTCTATGATTATTAATTGCTAATCAATAAAACCTAACAAAGATTGCAAAAACCCAAAGCAGATGATATTTCACCATGGTGACTTCCTAGTTACAAAACCACTTGTCCTGCAAAAAGCTGTTCAGCTTAGTCTGAAACTTATGATACACAAAACAAGCTAATCCAGCTTACTTCACAGGACACGGCAAAATGTTCATGCTCCCAAAACTTTGGATTATTTTTGGACACCAGTAGAAGCAAACCCCGTCAGCACAGAGGAATACTAATCCTCACCATGTGAGCACACTTCTGAGTAATGCAAACTAGGGTTTTAATCCGTACGTTTACATGCAAAAGCATCATTCAGGCAAAAAGACTTTAATAGCAGAAGAAAACAAGTCTACTTACGATATATACTTTGGAATGTCCTCCTCCTTTTTAAAGCGTCCTGCCCATACTAACACTTTTTTATCAAAATTTGTAGGCTTTCTGTCATTTTTGAATGCTTTGTAACCTGTAAGAGATTTTATAAAAGAAAACAAAGAACTAGGCTTACAGATGGGAAGAGGAAAAAAGATGTCGTTACAGAGGGAAAAGGATTGAGAGTTCAGGATGGCACTTTTCTATTCTGTGGGAGCAAAAAGCACTTTCTAATGTCAAAAGGACTCAGCAACTGGTGTGAGATGCTTTGTTACATTTGCAGCTTATTTCATTCTGCTTAACGTTTCTCCCCTTTAGTTTAGGTGGGTTTTAAACTGAAAATCTCTTTTAGCCTTCCTGATTAAAGGATGCGGGGCTGGTCACCCAAGCCCGCGGCATGGTCTCACCCTGCCGGCACCTTGCTCTTAAACGGCCAAACTAGTGAGTGAAGCAAACTGCCAGCAGCACTAATAACTCCTCCACAGCATCTCTTACAAGCACTCATGGAGAGATGAGGTATGTTAAAGTACAGAGGGTGGGAGGCTGGCAGTCATCCTTGCACTCTAACGATGATACAGTACACCCCGCTGGACCAGCACGGCAATGCCATTAGCGTGCTGGCACCCTGAGCACCATCAGAAAGGGACTCTGGCTCCTCTTGATGGAAACAAGCCCAAGGCCCCGAGGAGGGCCGTGTCAGGGAGACCCTGCAAAAATAGGTAGCGATCGCTAGTTCAAACCGTGGCTTTGGGATTGAACACCGGTAGATGAGGTCATCGCCAGGTAGCAGGGACTGCTCACACACTCAAGATGCTCTGGGCTTGAAAATGTGGAACTGGTGTTCGGGTGGCCAGGGCATGAGGAAGGGATGGAGATGAAGATTCCGCCAGTCTCAGTGTCCCGCGCTCCCTGGCTGTGGCTGGATCACTAGTGCTTGGCTGCAAGGAAATCACTGCTGCTACAGAACAAGGCACAGGGAGCATCTCCACCTGCCTGGGTTGAGATGGTGAAATCCCATTCAGTGCCTGGGCCCCGGGACTGCTCACACGTGCCAGGACTCGTGAATAGCTGAAAAGTCCCAGGTGTAACTCTTGGCACACAGACCCTCTGGGTAAATGTAATCTCATGCTTCCGCTATTTCTCTTACAGAGTGCCAGTGAGATCAGGAGAGCTAAATCTGAAATACCAGCAAGCGTCTGGATCAGACATGCAGCAAGCAGTAAGATGGGTCACTAAAAGAACAGGCTCCATCCCAGGGGAGACACGGGTGAAACCCCGCACTTGGAGCCCCACAGGAGTGCGGGCAGCCCAGCCTCACCAATCTGCAGGGGCACAGCCAAGGAATTGGGGACTGGTTAAAAAGAGGAACCACCTCTGTGCCAGGGAGCTGGGTGTGTGGGAGCAGCCCATGCCCACCGCCTGCCACGAACCCCCACAGCGGTGGGTGACATCTCTCAGGGAATGGAGAGGGGGGCAGCAGTGTGGGTCTGCCCCCTGCACAGCCCTGCACACGTGGGGATGAGCACTGGTCTTCCTCTGGGCACCCGGGCAGGAGGGGGAACTTTTCTTTATTTATTTGTAATTACCAGGTTCCCTGACATGAAGCGTCAGATTGTATTGGCTGCCAGAGGAGGAGGGCTATTTAACACATGAAAAGCTTCATCCCTCTGCGCTGCATTAATCAGACCCCTCGGTCTGCCCCATGTCTCGGGACCGTCTGTGACCCCAGGAGATGCGGTGCTGCAGTAATAGTCACAGCCAAGAAGAGGGGTCATTTTCTCGCCCGTTGCTGCAAATACCCTCTCCCTCCATGCTGCGGCACGAAACCAGCGTCCAGCCCTTTACCCACCTGGATTAGCCGTCTGCGAAGCTGCCTCCTGAGCACTCTTGGTGTTGCCACTGACAAATCTCGTGGGGAGCAGGACCTGCCGAGCCCCCCGCCGCCACAGCCCAGGGCTGCGCCCCAGCAGTGTCCCCAGCATCCCTCCCCAACCCACCTGGACCACACTGGGAACCCGCCGGGTCCCAGAGGCCTGTTTCTAGGAGCTATTAACATACAACTGCCCTTTCCTGCGCTTCTACCCTGGCTGCCAACAGTTTTTTGCTTGCGTCATCATGACTAGTTAAATTTACGGCTGGTGTTTGCCAAAAGGACACACCTTCGGAGCTGGGCGGGCAGAGATCACCCCTCCGGCCGCTGGCACCCAGCCCTGCCCCAGGCTCCCCACCCCAAGGAACCCCTGGGGAAAGCTGCAGGGATTTACGTTATTTTCCCAGTCCTTACTGTGGTAGGACCAAAATAGGACAGCGTGCTGTATTTCCCCAAAGATAGCGACTGCTAATTATCGCAGCCAGTTAAGCTGTTAGACTTCTTAATTGTTCTCAGCTAAAAAATAAGCTTGCAAATCAGTTGCATTAAACAGGCTTTTTGAAGAGGAGCCACATTTCCTCTCTCTCAGAATAAATGTGGTTTGGCAGAAGGAAACCGAAGCCAATGTTTGTGGCTATAAATGCAGATGGGGAACCCATCTCACATCCGGGCTGCAAGCTCTCCTGGCAAATAAATGTATTCCAGGTTTAAATCAGTAAACTAAGAAATAACATCAAAACCCTCAGGTGATGTAGTCTTTGTCAGTGAGTAAAATTGTCATTGAAACGTAGCAGTACCTGTAAAGTATTTGCCCTCTTTGAATTCAGTCTCCAAGAAGTCTGAAGAGTGCTGAATGTTTCCTGTAACATCAGCTGTTCTAATCAGAGAATGAACCAAAACCAATGTTATTTTATCACTTTGACGTTTCTCCTGCGTTTTGCACAAAATTCTCCCTGATGAGTCAGGAAATGGAAATGCAAACTACTCGTTTCATTTGGAGTGGTGGGGTATTTACTCTCCTTAGATGTACAAGGCTCTAAAGCTGACTTACAGCTGGGGGGGGGGGGAAATCTATTAGAAAGGGAAGTAGCAGTTGCCGAAAGGAAAATTTTCAGAACTGTTTAGTAATACTATCAAATGCCATATTGCAGCTAATCAAAGTGTGTCTAAGAGCAAGGGCAGGAACTGCAAGGGAATGTACCTCAGGATGTTGGCAAGAATATTCTTTAAGGGCTGAGAGGACGAAATACGTGAGACAGACGCAGCTCCAGTTACCCGCCTCCTGGCCCCAAGGAAAAACTCTACCATTTATAAAGACATTTTATGTTTTTTGAGAAGAAAAAGTTAATGATACGGAGGAAAGAAGAAACTTGCAGCAATGATGAAAGTTGTTTTTCCTCTTTCATGAAATCTCCACAACGCATCCGGACATACCACAATGTGTTTAGCTTAATTTGCTTATAATTTGGTAAAGCAAATTAGATCCGTTTCCAGATTAGGAACCCACATAGAAAATAAATGGTGGTTTGAGCTTCCAGCTGCCAATGAAACCTGCAAACAAGGAGAAATCAGGGAATGTGATTATGCTGGAAACTGGTAAGTGTGTCCTGCTCAGGGTTTCCTTGGGGAAGACGGGTGCGAGGAAGAGGAAAGGGGCATTTATAGCATGAAGTTTATGGGTCTCAGCATCACTGAGCATCCCCACAGGCCCCTTTCTTGCCTTGTAAAAGAGCTGCTGAGTGGAATAAAGGCACTGTACACCTGGACATCCACGGGCTGTGCTGCCACGATGCCCACTTGGATGACACCAAACCCCACAGGGGCTCTGTCCGCGCGGAGCGTTTTCATTTTAACAGGCACTCTCCAAAGTGCCTATTGCAAAAGTGACTGTCTTTATGTCATGTCTGATTATGGATTTGAAGAGGAAAAAAAAAAAAAAAGAATATTTTTATTTTATCTCTCAGTTTCTCAAACACAGAGAAAATCATGGGGTTTTTCAGGCCTCCAGTGCTTATCCACCTAGGGGTTGCCAACTATTTCCTATAGAGGACACACCAGCTAACAGCTGTATTAATCACATCTGCTGTGAGCAAAAAAGCACTTCAGGGTTTATTATGCCAGCATTTAGAAGCGCAAAGACACAGAGGTCCTCATGAAGCCACAAAGTTACTTGTTCCTGAATTTTACTCATTTCTCCGGCACCGTGAATTCTTAACACCGGGGTGAGTTTTACTGCAGTGCATGAACATTAATAAAAAGCCATATACACTACTGCATTAGGAAATCAAGCTTTCCCTTGCGCACCGTGGATCTCTCTCTGGCCCAGAGTATCTTGAATCCCGAATGGCAGAGAGATGCAGAATGCTCCGGGACCATGGTAGCCTTGTGTGTAGAGCGATGGCCTTAGTTGTCCTTAGAAAAGTTTTGTGCCCAGCCCAGCACATGCCCAGGTTACAAACCATCCCCAGGAGGCTCAAACATTCATTCCCTCTCCAAGACACTGCTGCTTTCCATCGGTGACTCATTAGCAGAGCACAACCATTATTCCATGACCACTGATGATCAGAGGGATGGGGTACCCCTCCCATGAAGACAGGCTGAGAGAGCTGGGGTTGTTCAGCCTGGAGAAGAGAAGGCTCCGGGGAGACCTTAGAGCAGCCTTCCAATATCTGAAGGGAGCTCCAGGAGAGCTGGGGAGGGACTCTTTGTCAGGGAGTGCAGTGACAGGAGAAGGGGGAATGGTTTTAAATTGGAAGAGGGGAGATTGAGAAGAGATACCAGAAAGAAATTCTTTGCTGTGAGGGTGGTGAGGCACTGGAACAGGTTGCCCAGAGAAGCTGAGGCTGCCCCATCCCTGGAGGGGTTCAAGGCCAGGCTGGATGGGGCTTGGAGCAACCTGGTCTGGTGGGAGGTGTCCCTGCCCAGGGCAGAGGGGTTGAAACTGGATGATCTTTAAGATCCCTTCCAACTCTAACCATTCTCTGATTCTATGACTAAGCTCACAGACAGGGAGTTTGTTGTACAACAGTAACAACTCGTTCAGAGATGCAGAAATAGCGAAACTGGGCTTAAAGCACCATCTTCTCCTCCTCCCATGTCCTTCTTCCAGGAGGACAGCAGGACTTTGGCCCCTCAAGAGGCCCTGGAGGGTACAGATGACAGCTCATACATGAAGTAGCTGCACAGACATCCCCCAGCTTCCTTTGACCCTCGCCACAAGGGGAGAGCAGCGATCTGAGAGGGTCTGGGTTACAGAGGAGCAGGAGACAGTTGGCAACCGTGGTGGTGGGGCAGACTCCTGACATTCCTGTTTTCTGTGCGAGATGGATAGGTAACACTTGCTGCACTGTGGTGCCAGCACTGAGAACGGAAAACTCAACACAAACCTCCCAGGGCTCCATCCCAGATCTGCATCATCTTTGCAGCCTTCTGTGCCCCCTCAGACTCTGCTCTTGCAGTTGACTCTGCAGCAAGGAGCATTGCCAGTCCTCCTCCCCTCCTTCAATGCACACAAAAACCTTTGCAGAACTGGAACTGAAAGTCAACGACGTAAAAGACATTGTTCTTTTTACAAATCCATTGCTCTTTGATTTCTGACTGACTTTACACTGTCTTTCCCAGTACCTTAATTCTGATTATTGTCAGCCTGTTACAGCAATGAGAAACCTGGGCTCGGGTCCTCTTTACCTGTTCTTTTTCTGCTTTCAACAGCCACTGGAATGAAAGACGTTGTTCCTCCAGTGGCCCCAGGTTCCTCTACATCCCTTTACATCTCCCGGTTAATTTTCATATGATTGCACAACAATTTTTTTTAGTCATATACACAAAATAATTCATAGCAGTATTCAACCACAAGAAGCATTACTTTTTTCACGTGCAGTGTCCTCAGAACCAAATGGCTTACCGCCAGGCTCTGTTTTGCATGCCATGCAAATTTTTTACATGAGGGCTGTGATGAAGAGCAGGAGATAATCTTATCTTAAAATTCTTTGCCTTGCCCCCCATCTAACTAAATATGCAGCAGAGCTCTGTCTTGGATCCTAGATGAGATAAACAAGCAATCCTGGATGGACTCGGAGCTCACGGAATTCTAAGTGAGTCAGGAAATATTCCTCCACGAAACTGTGCATTCTCCAGCAGATCAATTTAACACAGCGGGAGCAATGAATTGTTTTGAAATATCTCACCTACCTGCAGGGTGTCAGCCAAGAGCCCGGCCCTCCTCTCCAGGGTCCCCAGGGAGCAGCAGCACTGGGGGCTTCAGTTCTCTCCAGGAGGTGGGTCACATCCTCCACCTATCAGGAAATCATCCGCCCTAAGGAGACTCAACTGCAAATCCTAAGAAACTAAAAGCTCCTTAACTATTTCTCACCATGGCCAAGTCCAATCAAGGGAAGAGTTGCAGCTTCTCACGGCAAAACCAGACTCAGAGGGTTTGTAAAGAGCTCTGAAAACAAGCACCAGCATGAGACTTAAATCACTTCAGGACACTCAGGTTTGGTTTGGTTTGTTTTTTTTTTTATAATCTTGAGTGTTACCAACAAAATCAGACAACTGCTAAAAGAGAGCAGAGACAATGAAAGAGTCCCCCCCCCTTTCTATGTTAAACTTCAGCTTTGCTTTAAAAAAAAATGAAATCAAGATTCCTCTATCCAGTTACTGAAAGGTCCTGCATTTTCTACCAATATTGTCCCTATTCCTCCAAATTTGATGGTATCACTACCATTTGAAAAATCTTGCCTAGCAACCATAAATAAGACACTAATCAACACTGCTAAAAACCCCACCAAACCCCCAAACCCAAAAACACACACAAGAAAAAACAAACCAACCCACAAATCAAACGACAAACTTCACCGTCTCTGGTAAATCTTGCCTAATTTATAACATATGAGTCTTTTGGCATCTTTTGGTCTCTTAATAGGGAAAGGTAATTGATATAACACACGTGGTATTTAAAACAACAGAACCAGTCATTTCCCCCAGGTGAAAGAGACCTGAGCTGTTCTCTGCATCTGCCACTAACATAAGAATGGGCAAGATTTGGCCATGAATGTGTTGGGTCTGAGCAGAGGTGCCCAACATTGCAAAGAAGGATCTAGGATGATTCACCTTCTCTTCCATTAAGCACATTTATTCTTAAGGGAGTTAAACCCTAAAAAGTCTGGATGTTTTGCTGCTTAAGGTGTGTTCACCTCTGGAATGGCTCAAGAACCCATTCCTACCTCTCCTGATGGTAATGGAAGTGCCTACAAAAAAGGGATGCTGCTGTAGCCAAGAGGACTCATAAGCCACGTTTCCTTCATTCCTTCCATTAGCTCCAGGTTTTTAGCTGAGATGCAGTAGAATATTTGTTAGACACAGGAATGCAGTAATGAGTTGTCTTAATAGGAACCAAATTCAGTGGAGCTTGTGGGCTAGACCTAGAGTCAGCAAACAAATACTAAAAAGTTGTCTTGGGATGGGTCTGATGTGCCCTAGGTACAAAGTGCAGAGTTATAACAGCTGGTGTCAGAAGGACAAAGCTCACAGCAGCAAAAGAAAAGTGAGTGATTGCTCTGGCAGAGCCCCAGTACAATGTTTCCCAGGGCTTGGGATGATCATACAGAGGCAAGAAGTCATACAAGTCACCTCCAGCACAGGGTCACCTGGCACACACAGCAGCTCCTACTGATGGGCTGAAACCTGGGGTGGCTGCCCAAGTCCAACTTCACCATGGAAGAGCAGCCCAGGACCCATGGGAAATCCTCCAAGGTGTTCAGGGTGAAATGAGATGAAATTGCAGCTTTTACAACCAAGGAAATTAATGCATCGATGGGCTTTGCACCAGGCCTCTGATTTCTGGAATAATACAGAATTGGACCATGGAGCAAAAATGTGCAAAACCCTGAAAGGAAAATAAAGCCATCAGAATTCTAACAATTTACATTTTGACTCAGACTTTGGAGAACCATTTAATTTAAACCTTTTCCACACCTGTTTCCCCAGCTGAGCCTGAGAAACACACTGACAAGGACAGACTCATTGTTCACTTGTCACTTAATGATTTTCTTTCCTGAAAAAAATGGCATTGTCTTCAAAAACAGAGGCATTTAGAAATTTTTCAGTCCATTAGTCAATAGTTTAGGGAAAAAAAGAAACCTAATTTAAAAATATTGAGCAATTCTTTGTGGAAATGTCTTTTCCCCACACTTGTTTTAATATAAGGAGTACTTACGTATTTTTTTTTTCCAGCTCCTGCAGAGAAGTCATGTACTATCGATTGGGCCAACAAACCTGCCGAGATCATTACCAGCCCCTGCACTGTGGGGTCAAATTTCTCCTTTTAGTGACTGGCTGAATATGTAGTTAATCAATACAGGAGCAAACGTATCCCAGGTAACACAGGGGGAGGCACTGCCCTGGGAACAGCTTATCCCAACAGTGCACACCACAGTAGCCCATGACACGGCCAGGTGCCTCCTCAAATTTATGAACTGTGTCTTGATAATCCCTCTAAAGAGACCACAAAACTCTTCCAAACTCTCCTGGGTGAGACACAGCCTACCTGTAGGGTAAGATGTACTCCTGGTAGGTGCTATGGGACCAAAGGGAACATAAGGAAAATGCGTCTCCTAAAAGATGCACAGTCCCTTGAGTGCAGCATGGAGAGGGCAGGAGAGTGAAAATATCTCCTGTCACACAGAGCTTTGCATAGTGGTCCAGGGGCTTTGGTGAATCAGTGTCGTGTTGATGCCCTGTTCAAACCTCTGGCTACATCTGCCTGCACTCCCAGGGACTGGCTCTTGCATGCCACTATAGGGCTTAGACATGGGCTGGTGACTCCTCTGCTCCTCGTTTTCACCATGCCTTGCACAAGGGAGTGTTTGGCAGCCTGTTCAGCTGCTCTGACCCTGAGGTGGAGCCTAAACCTGTAGGAGCACCACCAGCAACACGACAGTCAGCATAGAATCACAGAATGGTTCGGGTTGGAAGAGACTTTAAAGACCATCCAGTCCCACCCCCTTGCCCTGCGCAGGGACACCTCCCACCAGACCAGGTTGCTCCAAGCCCCATCCAGCCTGGCCTTGAACCCCTCCAGGGATGGGGCAGCCACAGCTTCTCGGGGCAACCTGTTCCAGTGTCTCACCACCCTCATAGCAAAGACCTTCTTCCTAATATCTAATCTAAATCTTGCCTACTTCTGTTTAAAATGGTGGGTGCCTCTGTTTAAAACACGAGTGCCAGTTTTAAAAATGGGTGTCCCTGTACCTCTCAGAAGAGAGTGGCCTACAACTGTCAGCCGTCACCTTTTCTTAGTGGCACTGGTTGTTCTACATGGAGCAGATGAGGTTGACTCAGCTCTCTGGTTGCAGTGGGTCTTCCCTTATCACGGCAGAGTGGTGAAGCAGTTCTGCAAGTGCACCTCAGTTCTTGGGGGAAGCCTCTTCCTCTTGTTGGTCCTTGCAGCTTCATCTGGCTGGAGGTATCAACCACTGCTGGGGTGGATGGTGCAGGCCCCCCAGCCCCAGCTGCAGCCTTAGCTCTCCAACAAGCGCCCACCTCTCTGCCTTGAGGGTCAGGTGGCACGAGTGCCCTTAATCGGTGCAGATGGTCACAGAAAGGTGCCCAGTGGTCAATCAGTTGCTCCTCCTTTGAAGGAGCACCCTTCTCATGCAAACTGCCTCCCCATACGCTGGCTGACAGCCATCCTGTTCGCCATGCTCCTGCTCCCCATGCTCCCCCCATTGCCTAGAGAAGCTGTGGCTGCCCCATCCCTGGAGGGGTTCAAGGCCAGGTTGGAGCGGGCTTGGAGCAACCTGGTCTGGTGGGAGGTGTCCCTGCCCAGGGCAAGGGGGTTGGAACTGATGATCTTCAAGGTCCCTTCCAACTCTAACCATTCTATGATTCTGTGCTGCTTTTTATGAACAGGGGGTGGTGCCAGATGATCTGGCAATGCCCAGGCCTTGTCAGCATCTCCTGTGAGAGCTGCTGTCTCCTGGAAGGTCTCTCCACTGCCCTGGTGTATCCCTACATCAGGAAGACCCTTATGACAGGTGCATATCTTTCGTTGGCTTGGACCTCAGTAAAACATCTCTCACAAGTACCAATACTACGCTTGGAGAACTAGAAATTTAAAAAAAAAAAAAAAAAAGAAAAATTGGAGAAGGATATGGCTGAAGTTGGGATGGTGTCACCAACTTCTCACAGATGTTGGTGAGAAGATCATCTAGGAAAACTGGATGAACTCAAGGGCTGGTGTTTTAGGAATGGGGCAAAGAGCACACAGTGCAAGGTCATCTCTTTCAGGCTAAAGATGAGGATTTCTGGCTGTGTTTGTTTAACTTCAGGCAGCCAAGCAGACGTTGCCATGGAAAAATCAGATTAAATTCTAAGATGTACAAGCAAAGTCATTCCAGTAGACAGAAAACAGTTTTAGTATCCTCTTATGAGATGTCTGGAATAACCTGCACTGCTCTAGTTACTCAAGAAGAGAAAGAATAAAGGAAGAAATGAGAGGAACGTGTCTCTTTCTCGGCTAACAAATTACAGATGGAGAGGGATCACGGGAACTATCTCTCTGAGGAACTTAATGCCAGGGAAGAAGGGCAGTTTGGTAGCCTACATCGCAGCAGTGGTACCTGAACAAAGGCTACGAGCTGCTCATGAGGGATGCCGAGGGCTGCACCTTTCCTGGTACTCTCCAGCAAAGGGGCAGGGGCTGTCTCCATCCTCATGTTTGCTAACGAAGCACACGTGGTGACACAAAGAGCCAGGCCACACTGCTGGCCAGGCTCCAGCAGCACCACTGGGCTGCTTTAACTTTGGGCAATAACTGCTCAGTCATTAGTGTTTACAAAACAAGTTTCCAGGGAAGCAAAGGTACACACCGAGGAAATAATAAGTGGGAATGTAATCAGATGTGAGAGGGAGATCATTTCATTACCTGAACCAGGCCTCATTATTCACCATTTCCCTGGCAAGAGCTGATACACACAGGCTAATGAATCTTAGCTCTGCGGACGGGCGGGAGGAGTGCCGGCTCGGCGCTCGCATGCTAAGCAGGGTCACGGAATCCAACTTTCCACTAAAAGTCCCAAACGTTAAGATATGAACTCATCCATCACAGCACTGTGGTGAGATGGGAGAGGGGTTTTACCCACTGCTGGCTTGGTCACAGAATCACAGAATCACACAGGGTTGGAAGGGACCTCTGGAAATCATCTAGTCCAAACCAGCAGAGCAGGTCCACCCAGAGCAGGCTGTACAGGAACTTCTCCAGGCGGGTTTTGAATGTCTCCAGAGAAGGAGACTCCACCACCTCTCTGGGCAGCCTCTTCCAGGGCTTTGCCACCCTCACAGCAAAGAAGTTCCTCCTCATGTTTAGGTGGAACTTCTTCTATTCAAGTTTGTGCCCATTTCCTCTTGTCCTGTCCCTGGGCACCACTGAAGAAAGGCTGGCCCCGTCCTCCTGACACCCATCCTTTAAGTATTTATAAGCATTGATGAGATCTCCCCTCAGCTTTCTCTTCTCCAGACTAAAAAGACCCAAATCCCTCAGCCTCACCTCATAAGAGAGATCTCCATGCCCCTCATCATCTTTGTAGCCCTCTGCTGTCCCCTCTCCAGCAGTTCCCTGTCCTCCTTGAACCGGGGAGCCCAGAACTGGACACAGTGCTCCAGATGGGGCCTCACCAGGGTGGAGTAGAGGGGGAGGATGACCACTCTTGACCTGCTGGTCACACTCTTCTTGATGCCCCCCAGGATGCCATTGGCTTGGCCACAAGGGCACATTGCTGGCTCATGGTCATCCTATTGTCCACGAGGACTCCCAGGTCTTTCTCCTCTGAGGTGCTCTCCAGCAGGTCACCCCCAACCTGTGTGCAGGGGGTTATTTCTCCCAAGGTGCAGGACCCTACGCTAGCCTTTATTGAATTTCATCCAGTTCTTCTGCCCAGCTCTCCAGCCTGTCCAGGTCTTACAGAGTAACCCGGCTACAGGAACACCACGGCTCTGATCTGGCCCGGGGTAGTCAACCAAACTCTAAACATAAAAAAGAATAATAGGGGATCTGCCACGTGGCCCACGTACAGTGGTGTTGGGTGCCGCAGCAGAGATGGCTCCTTAGGAAAAGCCTTCCAGGACCAACAATATCAGCTGGAGATTTCCCAGGCTGTCCTGACAGTTTAATGACATCCTGGGCCCGCTCATGACACGAGGAAGACGCAAGCAGAGAGAGGGGCAGCAGCACCATCACGGACTACAAGGGTAACAGGACCGTTGTCCACTTCCGTGGCGCTTTTGTTTCCTCAACACAGGTGCAACACAGTCACTTCCTTTAAAAAACAGCGAAACAGCAAATACATCATTCACTGTGCACAGTTATATAAAAAAAAAACCAAAAAACCCACAAAAGAAAACCAAAACAGGCAATGCTAAAGAAACCATTATAAAAAAAGGATACAACCTTTTTAACATAAATGAATTCTTAGAGTTACAAAGACTAACTCTGTTTTTTCTATATTTTTGGCATACCTCACAAGCAACGTGGCCCTCAAATTTCATATGAGGAAGCAGAGCATTTGGCAAGGCTCCTCTAGAAGGGGCTTAGAAACTGACAGCAGCTTAAGATTAAAACCTATTCAGAGAGGAACGCAAGTATCCTGACATTACAGGGGAAATGCTGCCCTCATCTGTCTTCCAGTGACAGGCTTTATTTTCCTCCCTGCCACGCCTGAACTATCCATCACTTCCAGAACGAAAAGGTGACTCTATTGTTGTAACCAACTCCAAAGTCTGTGCCTGGACCTCTGTTGGCACTAGAACCACGAAGCGATGCTGTCGTCGGCAGCTGGAGTCAATATGGCCACGTGCTGCAATGGAGTTTAAACGTAGAAAAACCTTGCTTCTGTGTATTAAAGATAGTGTCTTGGCCCTAAAGAAGAAAACAGCTTATATATTCTTTATAAAACTAAAAACGACCAAAGGAAAAATAATCCACAGCCATAGAAGGCGGCTGGTTTGCCTCTTTCATCCCCCAGTGCATGCACACACACAGAGCGTGGAAACCATTGGTGGCCTTCAGGAAGGTGAAATGAAGGAGAAATTGAACATACGTTCATATTTCATAAAAGCATAAGCTTTGAAGCTGGAAAATTGCATCTAGTAGATGAAGTATAGCACTAGCCAGTTCCGCAGGGTTTTGGGATGCTGAAGGAGCATCTATTAAACCTCTGTGAGACAATGCCAGTAGCCAGCCAAGCTCCGGCTGATGAAAGTGCCTATCACAGCATCCATTAGTGTTTGCAGAGCTCCAGAGGAGCATGGCTCTCAGGGCAAATGGAGATGCTTCGCGATTAAGGCCTGTGTCTTTAAGTTCTTTTAATGAAGTTAGTCCTGCTGAAACTCCAAGAGAGGAGCTGGGAAGTCTGATTTTGTTGATTTGCAGTTTACTGACATTTCTCCTGGCTTCTCTCTTTCCCCCTAGACTCCCATTCCTTTTGATTTTGTTTTGTAAATCTTGGATTTAATCAAAGTCTGCATTCCCAAAACTGAACATTCAGCTGTCCAGTGTCTTAACGCCGTCCCAGTGTTAAGAGTGAAGTCCCAGCACAAACAGACAGGTCTCTTTTGGTGGCACCAAACTGACTCCCTGGAGACTCGGGGCAGTGGTTTACGATCAGTCTCCGGGGCTTGGATTCCATCTGCATGATTTCAGGTGTCCCACAGCGACATGGTCAGCTCTCACCCAGGCAAAGCCTGGGCTGGCCAAGGGGCACTGTGTAGCCCCAAGACTTGTCCAGCCTGGCAGCTGGGTGATGGAAACCAGTCTGGATGCTACCCAACCCATGAGCTCCACGCTGCAACATCCAGGCTCTTGTGTTCCCGTCCAAGGGGAGCAGGCTGGCCAAAGCTTGCCAGAAACGTTTTGACCTATGTAGGAACGCTCATTGGAATGTTTTTAACGGTTATGTTGAAAAAACCTGAAATTAATTCTGTACCTAATCGCTATCTAGTTTCCTGGACAAAAAACTTTAAAACAATGCTCCCAAACAGATTTTCATGGAAACATCAATCCAAAATGATCACATCCAAGATCCCAGAGGAAGCAGCACACTCAGGTCTGCCCAGCCTCAGACCCTCCAGCCAAACCCAGGAGCCCTCCAGCAACTCTCCCTCCCACTATCTGTTCCCAGGCCACCAACTCCACAGCCTGGCTGACACCTCAACAATCAAAGCCCCTCATTACAGCCTTTCTGCCTAGCACCTTAACTTGATCTGTCATTTCACAGCCCAGTACCTCTATCTGAACAGGTGGAATATGGCAGATCCCTCTCATTGTTTTAGTCTTTGTCAAACAACTGATACTCATTCACAGGATTCTACATATTTCTGCATCAACAGCTGCATCAAACGCACCGCGATATTACTCCTTCCCACATTGCTGTCTGTCTTCCCCGTCTGTCCCGTATGTATAACCACCGTGTGGTCTTTTTCAGCAAAGTAAAACTAAGATATAAAATTCCTGGTGTTCATTCTCTCAATTTAATCATTCTGGTCACATAACACCTGGGGAGGTTCTATCTGTCTTCATGCTGGTAGCATTTCATTAACGTATCCGTGTGGCTACAAGCTGCCTTGCAGGCTTTTTTTGTGGCTGCAAGAGGGGATCTACTTTCCCTGAGTACTGAAGTGAGTAGATGTGCTGTACTATGCACCACCAGTGCGATTGCCCCCTGTTCCTACCGTAACTACCATGCTCCAGCAATGCTGGAGCAAGACACCTCACCGCCTCCTGGTGACCATCCCCACCAGCAGGATGCTCCATGCAGGGGCAGAGCCAGCCCTGGGCTGAAACCTCATTTTCAAAAAGGCAATCACTGCATTTCTCATTACCATGAAACGGTGTTTGTCTCACAGCTGTGGGAGTTCTCAGAGGATGGAAGAACAGTGTGGGAGGTCACAGTACTTCAGGGTGTTACAAAATGAGGTTGCATACGCATCCTGTCCCTTGCTGGAGTGCCTCCCATACCCAACAGCACTGGTGGCAGTGGCTCTCGGCCAAGGCTTGGCCCAGCGATTGAGTGTGCTCCATGCTGGAAGGCCAGAGGCAGGAAGGTTGGAGCCCTGCGTGCCTGTGGGGTTCTGTTGTTCTGTTTGGGGGTTTTTTGTTGTTGTTTTGTTTGAGGTTTTTTTTTTTCATTTTGGTTGTTTTTTTTTCTTCTCTGCATCCAGTTGTGGTGGTGGTGCTGAATATCAGCTCTCTGCATTCTTGCAAACTCCACAATTCATCTTTTACAGTTATTGAACTTTCTTCACCTTATTTTCATGAGCACTTGTGGAGAATAGTTACCCTTCCTGGGGAGGGAAGCTGGTGTCATTGGTACTTGCTGCTTGTTTTGCCCTGTGGGGCTCAGGCTGCCCACAGCAAAGCTACTCACACTGTCCCTTGCTTTTTGGTTGTAGTAAGGAAGAAGTTCTGCTTTCCTGATTGCTTGAAGAGAAATAATGAAAGTCTGGACTTCAGGAGCCTGCGCCCTGCAGAGAGACATTCAGACGAAACTGCATTCAGGCTCCGTTGAACATGAGTCTGTTTGTGTCAGGGTGATCGTGCACAAGAGAGAAAACTCAATAGGTTTCTCCTGACAACAATCTGCATTTTCTTGTAAGTGAGTTAAAGATTGCAAATTTGAATCAGTTCAAGATTTACTTTCTGTGTACGAGATCAAAGCAAAGGTCTAGTCCAGGACAGCACCTTGTCTGCAACCCCAGCCTGGCATCGGCACCCGGGGAAGAGCATCAGAGCAGAAGAAGCACTACAGACCTGCTTTCCTAGTAGTCTCAAAGCTTCCTGAACCAGTAGAACTCTCCTGTTGAGAGTTTTTGGGTTTTATCATTAGTTTTTCTGACTGATTTTGAAGGCACACAAACATTTAGTGCCAACATCTTTTATCAAGGTAATGCTGGACTGAGCACTGGACAAAATATTCCTCCTCTCGCTTTAAAGCTGCCACCTGGTAAGTTCCAGTCATCTACCTGGTGCTAAAATTGTTAGAAATAGCAAATAGCCATTCCTTAGTGCTCTTCGTCAATCCTCTCATGATTTCCATAGTCGCCTGTTGACTCTGCTCTCCAACACAGATTTTTTGCAAAGCAAAATCCACATTTCTTTTACTTGTTTGCTGAGCAGAGCCTATTCCAGCACTCGGGCTGTCTTTTAGCCTGTCCTACGATTTTTCCAATTCTGCTCTGGCCTTTGGGCTGGGGGGGACTGCACATCCCATTCAAGATGCACACGTATGCTTCAGGTCCTCACTGGCTCCATTGTCAGTGAGGAGCAGTTCTACTTTTTCATAATAGCCTGAGTTATCACACACCGACAAGGCAGTTAGAGAAAGTTATCTCAAGCCGTCTTGAGATTGTTTTATTGAGGAAGAAAAGCTTCTTTTAGTGGCTGTGACTGTGCTATCAGTTGGCCTGACTTTGATTGAGCAGAGTCAGCCCAGGTAAGGCTGCATTTCCTTGAGCAGAAGATCCAGTTTAACCTGCTGCTCCATCTTCCCTTTCACCACAGCTTCTCAGTCTCACATCACCACCTCCCCTGCCTGGTCAGATGTTGCTGTCTCTGAGTCATCCCATTTCTAGATTTTAGGGGATATACTAAATGATCCCAGCACTGTTTATTTTTGTTTTGTTTTTTAAACAAATCATTACATCAAAATAGTTTAGACTGAGGTCATTACTTCTTGCACAGGAATAAGCTCAACGATTTTGCTTACCAGGCACCAGAGCCAGAGGGATTGTGAGAACACGGACCTCTGAAACCATGTCTGGCCAAAAGACTCAACGTGAAACGGCAGCTGCAATCAGCATGAGCTGATGAACCACGTCCAGTTCACAGCAGAGGAAAGTCTCTCCCCACGTGCAGTTCAGATCACACACATAGAAACTTAGAATGGTTTGGGTTGGAAGAGACCTTAAAGATCATCCAGTTCCAACCCCCCTGCCCTGGGCAGGGACTGGGCCCTGCCCTCCTACCAGACCAGGTTGCTCCAAGTCCCATCCAGCCTGGCCTTGAACCCCTCCAGGGATGGGGCAGCCACAGCTTCTCTGGGCAACCTGGGCCAGGCTCTCACCACCCTCACAGCAAAGAATTTCTTTCTGGTATCCCATCTAATCTAAATCTCCCTTCCTCCAATTTAACACCATATTTCATTTCCCTCTGCATCACTGAGTGAGAGAACCCCCCAGTGGGGCAAGAGAGAGAGGCCAAGGAGAACCAGAGCCAGGAGCTGGTCTTCTGCCCTCTACGTGCTCACATACCCAGTTACCCCATATTTTTAGACAACTAATCTACAAGAAACAATGAAAACTACTTGCATGGAATCAATCAGTTCTATATATCACCTTCATTCTTCATTCCCTTCATCATGTGCTATTTACCTAAAGCCCATAGATTTCAGTTTGTTTTTCACCTTTCTGCTATACTGTCTACCCAAAAGGCTAATCTACACTGAGGATCTGAAGCTTCCCTGGGACTTGCAGGAACACGGTATTAGATATTGGCTCCCTAAATCCGCTTAAGGGATCACCAAACATTGCCTTTTGAAAAAAAAACCTAGCATGTTTTTTTCTTTTTAAAGGGTTGTGCCAGCATTTACCCTGTTTGCATCACAGAACTAAGGAGGAAAAGGTTTTCCTCGTCCTTCAGACAGTTGTAACAACAACTTCCTCATTCCAAAACAAGAAGTCAAAATGTCAACTTTGCCCTCACCTCCCTTCCAAAGCAACTTAGATCAAAAAATACCTCTTGAAATTAAAAAAATTATTTAAATGTCATATTTTCCTTCTTTGGTACTTTGTAGTCTGTGTTTATTAATCTTCCAAAACAAAGACCACTTGGACTAAAAAGCAAACACCACCAAAATCACTGAAACCAGCTTCTTCCAACATCGTCAAATCTTTTGCCCCAGTAATTTCTTTGGGACCCACAGACATTAATTGGTTTTGCAACCAAATTTTGGGGGAATTTTCTGCTGGATCAGGCTTTGTGGAGCATTACCCATTCAAAAGGTGACTCACAGGAAACACATGATTTTGCCCTCAACAGATGGGCTGTGCAATTACCTCCTCACTCCTGTAAAGCTCCCCAGCAAGGCAGCTCTGCTCACACTTGGGTACCTCTCACTTCTCATTCATCCCGCTCCAAACAGCCACACTACAATTGTGTGGCACAACTGTACTCCATCCCGCAGAGCCTGACTGTGGTGACATGATGCCTACACCAAACACAGATATGGCCATGGATCTGAAGCCAACCAACAACAAAAAGCCCTACTGTAGACCCACAAAACAATGGAAAATTAAATTTAAAGCTGAAACAAGAAAATAAAGCCTTCATTTGAAAACACGCATGCTGCTTCTGGGTCGCTGCTGATGCTTCTTACATAAAAATGATTTTAAAAGGACAGAAAGGGGACAACTCAGAAAGGCCACATCATCCACAGAGAGGTTTCCCAGAGTGGTGGGAGATACCCCATCCCTGGATGTGGTCAAGACCAGGCTGGATGGGGCTCCGGGCAACCTGATGTAGTTGAAGATATCCCTGTTCATGGCAGGGGGGGTGGGGGGTTGGACTAGATGGCTTTCAAAGGTCCCTTCCAACCCAAACCCTTTTATGATTTACAGGCATGGAGAATGAGAAATGGTTAAGGCTCGGCTGAACTCTGGGAACTTGGGAGTGGAGAGGGCACAACAGGTCACAAAATTGCAGTGTGGGGCTGGAAAGCTCCCCTTAGTGGGACAGTCTGCTGAGATAAACCATGCCTGCAGAGGCTGGAGTGGCATCAACAGGGCAACCGTATCGGTACCGTAAGGCTCAGCTGGACACCATGCCGGAGATCAACAGGAGCACCAGCCATCACCCCAGAAATCTTCTTCACAACTGGAAAAAGGATAAAAAAATAAACCTTTGGGTACAGCCAGTCCCATTCAAAGCTCAGATGCTGTTCGAGAGCCAGCAGCCAGGCAGGAGCGAGTGCCAATTAACTCAGCTTTCCGGCTCAGTCTCCAGAGGCAGGGACAGCATCCCAGAGAGAGCCCCCCACAGCCCCCCTGCTCCCCAGCGCTGGGCAGACACAAGCACATACTGCTCTCTGCCGGTTCCTGCACCACCACGCAGGGAAACCCTTACATGGTGGGCTAGAAACTAAATAATAGCAAAAAAAACCCAACACATCTAAACTTGATTTTATGCTTATGAACAGTCTCTGCAATAGAAATAACTTCGGGGTTTTAAGTTTGCTTTCTTAAGCTTGGCCCCTAAACTAATTGCTTGACATGCATACACAAGTGCCAGTTGAAATAACTCTTTTTAAATATTTCTATGTTATAGATGTGGCACACATCTGCGTTCTCTTTCCTGACTGAAAACATACTTGAGTCTTGAGCCCATCCAAAGTCAATGTACTTCCTTTCTGGGCCTGTTCTTCTCTTTCCAAGAGTTTTGTTTTTCATGCCAGTTTAGCTTGATCCAAAGCAGAAACATTTCCTTCCCCCCCCCCCGCCCCTCCAATGCAAAAACCCCAAAACCCCAGGCATTTCAACCACCTGCCCAGCACAGAGCATCCTCCCCTACCAGGAACACTGTGCTGGTTGGCACTGCTGATGTTCCAACCCAACACAAGGCTGTTGGGCACCAGCCTGCATAGGTGAAGAACATGCCCAGGTCTGCTGGGTCCAGCCTGCCCCCAGAGCAGTGCCAAGGGACACCACTTCTTCATGTAACCCTCAGGGGCTGTTGAGCAAATCTAGCTGCTGGGCCAGGCAAGGAACACTAATAGCAGCTCCTAAATACTCTTTGGGACTCCTCAGCAGATGACAGCAGTCAGCGACATAAGGAATAAATCAGCTCATCCAAAGAAAGCAACAGAGACTGGATGTACGGGGAAGATGTCAGCCGTGCACACAGAGAGGCATCCCAGCTCTGCCAGGAACCATAAGAACAAACTTTGCCTTCAGAAGCATGGCTTTCTTACCTTGGAGAAAACCCACCCAAACTGGATCCCCAGGTCTTGATAAACTGTCTCCTGTTGGTCTTCTAGGTGGGCTTTGACAGTACATCATGACAACAGCTCCTGGAAGTCCGTAAGACAAGTCTAGAGCAGAAGCAGCCTCAAAGGAGCCCTGTGTGCAGCAGCAGGGGCTTCCTGCAGCATGGTGGATGGGGAGCTGGTACTAGCTTCAGCATCTCTTTTGTCAAAAACTCTCCTGGATTTTTTCCGGAGCTGGTTTGGCCAGCCTGCTTCCCCACCACCTCCTGGAGTGCTCCCACTCATTACTTCTCTCTCCTTCCTGTCCCTGCCCAGGTATGAGCTGCTGCCCATGGTGGTAGCTCCAGTGGATGGTGCGCTGGCGGCTGAGCACCACAACTCTGTAGCTCGGCCTCCCTCCCACCCCTAGCCTTTCCATACATCAGGGCCGGCAACAGCACTGTTTTCTGCTGGTTCATGGATAGACCATGACCCTCAAGCAGTTGGAGTGCAGGAAAGGGTCCTCTTCACCAGCTTCTGTTACGGGGTCTAATCCCACAGTCCTTTTTATAAATAACCACTCAATTACTTTCTGTATTTTCTGAACCCACTCCAAAACTAGGTCCTAACTTTTACAAGAAAAGGCTTCCTGGAGGTTGAATCTTTCCAGTTCCATCACCCAAAGGCTTAGGGTCATAGAAGAGTTGGTGGTACTGCCCACCAACTGTCTCCCCCCAACTCCATACAAAAGGTTGAAATCTCATTTTCCAGCTTCAAAACCATTAAAAACAGAAAATCATGTTTTATTTGCCATGAAGTGTTCATTTGTCACAAAAATGCCAGTATAAAATACACACCAAGGTATGCATCTTGGGCAATAAGCCACTATCCACACTCCTTCATGTCCAGAAACAGTGACGAAGCCCTGAGAGGAAGTGACAGCCAGAAACCCTGTTGCGCTGTTCCCAAGGAACCATAATCACAGTAAGAGAGACATTCCTCAGCACACAAATGCATTCATTCAATCCATAGGTCTTTTTCCCTTTATCAGGAATTCACTAGCACTACGAGCAAAGTCATGTTCTCCTAACCGAACCCTCTAAGTAGGTTAAGAAAGTAGAAGCATAAGTCTACATTCCCAAATGCACGACAAACTTCCTAACTTTTCAATAACCTCATGATTGGAGCAAATTTTGGGGTGACAGCAATACAAGGCAGTTGTAACATTCGCTTGGGGTAAAGGTCTGCTTCTTTTGGCTCTACCACAACACTGATAACACTGTTTGAATCTCTA
This sequence comes from Calidris pygmaea, assembly GCA_003697955.1. Taxonomy (NCBI): domain Eukaryota; kingdom Metazoa; phylum Chordata; class Aves; order Charadriiformes; family Scolopacidae; genus Calidris; species Calidris pygmaea. The sequence goes on along the minus strand of QJSC01014780.1, from coordinate 445,935 downwards.
AAAAGCACTTGGGGTCTCCTTTGGAAAGGAAAACCCAAGGCTGAGTGAAAGATGGAGAGAACAAATTGGGAAGTGAGATCTTGTTGAGCGCAGGAGATCAGACACACCAGAGATCAATGGTTGCTGTTTCATTCTGCAGTGACAGAATATGAAAACACAGGATTTTTGAGTTATAGACAGATTAGTGCTGAGCATGGGGCATGACACAAAAGAAGGCTCTTTGGGGCTCTCAAGGGGAATAATGAGCAATAGGAAGAAGTCTGCTTTTCACCATATTAAGGCCTTATTTCCTGTGATGGCAAATTTTTTGCCACTCAATATTTAGATGCACAGACAACATACACACACACATACACACTGCAGTGAAAAATCACATCCTGAGCAGCCTCGCAGCACTGAGAAAGGCTTAGACAAAGCAGAATTAGTCCTGTTCCCTGAGCTAGGGTGCCCACCCGTTCATCCCTGCTGGCTGTACACCTCTGCGGGTGGCAACTGCCGGGGGCACATGGGGGCATGCAAGCACAGCGCCTTAGGCTCAAACTCCCTGCAGCTGGGTAGCACCAGAAGGTGTCTTTATCCTCTTCCATACCTATACCTGCAGCCCAGCTGGGTACAGGCTGGATGGTGCACGTCCAGCACACCCGGTCCATCAGCCTGGCAGGCTGCAATGCGCTTTCCTGCCCTCTCTGGGGGGGATCTCAGCATCTAATTTACCTGTTCCTCCCCAAACGTACAGCACTAAAAAGAAATAACATGGTTCGCTCTCATTTGGGGGCTGGGTTTTGAAGGGAGGAGGGTTGATTTGCTTTTTGTTGTTCTTTTGCATCATCACTTTCTAATAGTTAAGGAATAAAAAAGCCCCACGCATGTGTTAAAAATTTGTCATCCAAATGGCCAGCTCATTGTTGAGTGTATACGAAGCCAGACACAGTAGGGATCTCGTGTTCCTTTTCCTTTTTGGGATCTACAATGTGGCTGTATCTTTCTCCTCGGTGACATTCCAGGTAGGGACCCCAGTTTGCAGTTGGTCTGCAGCAGCTTATGATGCGCTGGAAAGCAAAAAACAAGAGACATTTGACATTTTACCTTAGTCTGGGCTATGTTTAAAGTTCAGTAAAGTTGTGCCTCTAGACGTGCCCCACAACTTCACAAATGACAAAGCACCAAAGTTTTTCTAAAAATCCTTCCAAATGTCTTTGGTTTCAGTGGATTCCAGACACTGAAGTCAAACAAGCAGACAAAGTTGTGACCACCAGGACTTTTTGGCAAAGCCTGGCAAGAAGACAATGCCTCAGATCTTGCACTTGCTCATTTCTGTGAGGAATGGGAGGCGAGGCTCCAAAAAAGAAGGCTTACAGGGATAGAAAGCCATAGAAAATCCTCAGAGAATTTAAAGCAGCTGGAATAACAACAGAAACCATGCAGATCACCACTGAATGTGTGGGTGCACTCCCAGGGAATCAGACTCTATCTTCTTATCAGAAAAGAGTACGGTAAATTTGCCTCTGATGCAACTACCAGAGGTGTGTTTTGGTCTAAAAATCCAATTAACACACACCTCAAAGTACTGAATGTGTATTGGAGACAAAAGGACAGACATTCCTGATAATGCCAAGGAAAACAAGATTTGAGGCCCTGACAGCTTTTTTTGTGTCCTTACCTGACAAAGGTTTCCTTCAGCTTTAATGATTTTGTAAATAGCAATGATGGGAATCCAGATGACGCAGAAGATAATCATGCACCAGCCAACAGCGGTTCCCCAGGTTGGATATAACACTGAGCCATAAGTGGGAGTTGAAAAAGTGACCAAAGACCAGACCAAAATTGCCTAGAAGAAGTGACACACACACAAAAAAAAAGATAAATAGAAAAGCAGATTTCCAGTTAACTTGAACCTGCACCGTGTTTCTAAGTTGGTTTAAAAAAGAGCTACCTACAAATTCCCCCTTGCTTTCTGACTGTGGGAATGGTTGTGCAGGATTTGGTGATAAGTCATGGCCAAGCAGTAAGACCGAAAGACAACACCGATATGTACCCTAACATAGATGCTGGAACATCTATATTCCAACAGACCTTGATGTCATGATTCTATTGAAATCTTGTGTTGGAGAAATATATATAACGTTGCTGGATGAGCCCAGTGCCTTTTTCTGTATATGTTTCCATATTCTGTTATTTATGGAAATATGGAAAAAAAAAATTAAGATTAACTGCTGGCAAATATTGCTGCAGAAACAAGATATTTTATGAGCAGTATTTTCTAATCTGTCATCTGGATAGATTAAAGGTAATGTGCTGGCCAGAGTGACTTGCCACTGGTCCTGGATTTGGGATCTTAGTGAATTCTCTCATAGAAACATCACCCATCTACACTCACAATTAGAAGTACATCAGTAACAAAAAAAGTGAGATAAGCATAGCAAGACATAAAAAAAAAAGGTTTCAGATATAGGGGAACAGCTGCATATCCAAAGAGCAAATACAAGTGCCCAAAAATGGGATTTCACTCAAAGAGGAAAAAAAAAAAATCTAGGTTCTCAAAACATTTTCTAAAGTCTGAAATGAAGATAATCCAGCTGATGGACAGTCTGGTTGGTCTGTATTACTCCTCAGAGCATAAATCCAACTTCCAGCAACTGATCTGAAAGTCCAGCATCTCCTGGAGAGAAGACCCAAGAAGGAGAAGTATGTGTTGGAAAGCACAGATAGCACAGAGTTTACTTCACTGGCAGAACCATACCCTGTCTTTACACATGACTTGGGTGTTCAGCCCTGAATCTTCAAATGGAAACTCCCTCAATATCCTGTTCTGTCTCACTGACACAATCCAGTCACCTACACTCACCATTAACAGCACAGGAGTAATGAAAAACCAGCACATTCTCCACCACAGCCAGAATAAACGGCTCTTCTTTCCGATCATCATTTCAATGTCTTCAATGAACCTGTTTCCTCCTGTTGAAAGACCATCATAAGGTGCACGGTAAAGCAGGTGCCTCCCTTGCAGGAGGGGTTACTCCAAAGGGACAGAAAAAAGGCAATGGTCAAGGTCAGCTCCCCCAGCTCTGTGCTAACCGTTAAAGCTTTTCAGCCGTTAAGTTATAAATGCTTTATTGCGGTAATTAATTTTTAATATACACTGTGCCTGTGATTGCACAGACAAATCATGGATATTCAAAGCAAGTAACTTACCGTAAATGTAGACGATGCCTATTATCTCCAGGACAGCTGCAATAAGGATTCCCCATCCAGCACAGAAGTGATCTATTAGGTTAACCCAGTAAATTCCTGCCTGTAGAATAAACAATAAAGGGGTAAAAATGTACCCAGTCCCAATAACCTCTTTATGCAAATAAAATAAGTTGCATTGTTCAAGCCAATTTAACTAAACATCAGTCCGAGCTTTTTAAATTTCCATTTCCGTAGGTTAAGTACACATTTGTGAATGTTATTTCGTTTAAATATCCCTACATCAGGTTGAAAAGCACACCTGACAAAATACTGTAGATTAATATCAAGAGATATATATATGCTAAGCATATATGGACAGCTGAGAGCAAAAGGTAAATTTAGAACTTACTGTATTGAGGCTGGTGCTGAAGGTTTAATACTGAGCTACAGCAACAGCTCTGCCAGTTATCAGTTCTGAAAGGCTTGTGTGCTTCTGCACACACAGGTTTTCCACATGGGTCAAACATGGCTTTAAAACAGCAGTGTGAACAGCAGGATCAGGGGGCAGGAAACAAGACTTAAGCCCCTTCGTGTTCTTGCGTACGAAGCCCTTTCCAAGTTTCCCTGCCATCGCGTTTCATAACTCACCTGCTTTGCTTGACCGTACAACTGGCTGTTCACCACAATTATCTTACTCACATTATCAGTCTAATTGCATACGTAAATCTGCATTTCTAGATGGAGTCATTGCAATCATCTTTCATATCCTTAAAAGCAATTGCCTCAAGAAATTTTACACTGTATACTTAAAATTCCTTTCGTGTTAAGTATATATATATATATATATATATGTATGTGCATATATATATACACACATACAAGAGAAGTAAGCACACAATCTATAGGTGCTTGTGAGTTTTTCATGACCTGAATAGGCCATTCCTCAGACCCTGCCCTGTTTGGTCGTCAGCTTGGAACGGGGAGATCCCATCGGCAGCTATCAGTGGTAGGCACGGTGCTGCATGCACACTTGCACACCCGTGCTTGAGATCACAGAGGTAACGTCCTGGACTGAGGAGGTTGATGGTTCACTAGCTTTATAGAGGCCTTCTATTTAAAAGCACATCTCAACTCAATAATCACAGAAAACCTCAGGTTCCTCGAGCTTGCCTCTGGGAATTTCTTATTTGCATGTAGCAAATTGCTCCACGCTACGTTGCATTGCACACTGACAGAACTCAAGAGTCTCTCAGACCAGTCCCTGCAAGCAGGAACAGTTGGGAAGGATATTTTGACTTGAGTTCATTGCTTGCAGCAGAACCAAACCCACAGCCAAAAAAAAAAAACCACGCATTGAATGTCTTACCTGAGTAACACAGATAAGACCAAGAAAGAAGAGCAATATGCACACACCCAGGGTAACAGGGATTCTTAACTTTTTCATCACTTCAGGATATACATCATGTATAGTGGTTGTAATTGTTTCTGCAAAGGAAGAAGGGTGGGGTTTGAGTAGAAGTAGCACAATTCAGAAAGATAATGGTCATTTGCAAAGCCATAAGCTACTTCAAACCCCACTCACCTATGGTGGCAAACTGAGAGTCGAGGCCCAAGAGGAGAAGCATGAAGAAAAACAAGAAGGACCACAGAGGAGAAACTGGTAACTTGGAGAGAGCCTCTGGGTAGGCTACAAACGCCAGATCAAATCCTGGAAGGTAGTGGAAGGAAGGAGGTTATTGTCATGCCCTGGTCAAAGCAATCCCAGTACCAACAGCGTGACGATCAGCCTACCTGAGTCCACCACCTCCGAGACGGGTCTCTCGGACACGAACGCCATGTGTCCCAAGATGGAGAATATCGCAAACCCGGCAAATATGCTGGTGACGCAGTTGGTTACACAAACTAAAATAGCATCCGAGTAGCAGTTGTTGTGGAACTTGTTGTAGGAAGACAAAGCAACAAGCCCGCCCCACGCCACAGACAGGGAGTAGAATATCTGGGTGGCTGCATCTTTCCAAACCTGCCAGAAATAAGAATATGGGAATTACTGTGTCACTTACAGTAAGGGCCATAAGTATTTAAATCTGCCCCCTACGAAAGCTCCAAGAGTTTTTCCTACATTTAGCCTGAATATCTAGTTCTATTTCATATGAATTTTAGAGTAGGTGGGATATAAGCATGCTGGTGACCTTGCAACTGCAAACACAAACAATGTCATCTTCTTATTATTTCCTAAGGTCACATCCTGAGTACGTTGCCAAATACTTCAGTCTTATTGGGCTAGCCCTGAAGAAGGGGTACAGTTCACTCACTTATGTGGGTTATCAAGATACGAATCTTGTCACAGTGCCAAGGAAAACCAGGACAGGGTTGTGGGAGTGAGAACTTCCATGTGCTCTCCCACTTTTGCTGCTCACACCGTGACCCAGACAAACCACTTCTGCCTACGCTGCAGCCCCAGTTGGCAACAAATGCTCGCATAAAATACCAGCAATAAACATCGTGCTTAATGTTTGCTTTTTGGTAAAACTGAACTAATGTTAGCATAAGCCAGGAAAAAAAAAAAAAATATCCAGGCTGCCTTTGCACAAAGTGCCCTTCCCGGTCCACCTAGTTTCCCCAAGCTAATTTCTGGGAAAGGCAGAGCCTGAATTTCAAAATCAGGTTTCCCTCCAACCTTCTGATAAAGTCCCTTGAAATTATCAGCAACCAAAGTAAGTGGGACACACGCAAGAGCAATGCTTGACCCCACAGCAAGAACTTTCTCAGCTGGCCTTGCTGGGATGAAACTCCAGCAGGGTCCCCGAGAGCTGCTGAGCGGCAGCACGACCGTTGTCACCGCTGCCTGGTACAGAATCGGGGAGGGGACAGAGAATGGCAATTTTTCAGATTGAGAGCAGCTGGAATAGGGGCTTGGATTTCTGATAGAGCTGAGGGTTGCTGAAAAATACAGAACCCAGCTGCAGATACGAGAAGCAGGGCAGGACATGAAGAAGAACCTGACTGGAAAAAAAAAAAAAAGAGAAAAAAAAAAAGGGAGTTGCTCTGTAAGCAACAAGCCCATAGAATCATAGAAGTGTGTCACAATTCCAGAGCTGCCGCTGCCGCCCACCTCTGCCTCCATCAGCTTGGTGATGTTGGACTGTCTCCCAATGTAGTACTCGATGCCGTCCCGAGCTCCCTCCAGGGTGGCACCTCGCACCAGCAGGATGAGCAGGATGACGTAGGGGAAGAGTGCAGTGAAGTAGACAACCTGGAGAAAAAAGGGCAGGGACACACCTCAGAAGTCAGGGGGCACACAGACCCCCCGTGCAGGAGGAACAGCCAGGTTTTGGGTTCGGATCTGCTGGTACAGATGAAAAACAGGCCACCAGGGAAGTGAAGACACACCAAGCACTAAACCATCTGGCTTAGCCGGTTCAGGAGCTGCATTCCTACAGAAGCAGAAGGCCCAAGCCACATACCCACTTTTCAGATAGCACTTGACCAGTTTTAGACATGTGTTTTCTGACATGATTTACTGCTGTAGCAGGGCCTGGACTCAACTACCCCAGAGGTCTCTTTCTGGGCAGCACTTTTAGCAAACGTGAACTGAAAGCCAGTGAAAATGAGGTGACCAGGATGGAATTATCTCTTGCTGAGACTGGGCGGGGGCGGGGGGAAAGCACCACGCTAGAAGCTTTCTTTTCTGGGAACAAGGACTTCTAGGTTCTCTCAGACACAGATCTTTTTTGTTGTTTGCCTACACAATTTGTAGTGCGATGGGACCCAGGCCAGAAGCAGGGCTAAGCAGTGCTACTATCACGCAGGCTACGTCCAACAATACTCTTGTTTCTCGAGTCTTAGTTTCAGTGTTACGTGAACAGATAATTGACCCGGTACTGCTGGTTACACCAGGCCATAGCATTGCACCATCACACGCTGAGGCTGCCGTTTCTGAAGACCTCCCTCATATTTGCCCGGAACAGTCAATTTGCTCTGCTCTTCATCTCTGCCTTGTCCTGCCCAGCTAGATGCTTCCGAGTCTTACCTTACTCCCCAGAGAGGCATAACTTTGTGCCAGAAGAGAAGTGACAACAGGAGGAGCCAATTGCCAGGAACCCGAAGAATGTGAGTTTGAGAGGAACCATGTGGTAGAGGAACCACGGCTGGGAAAGCAGAGAAACTCCACCCTGAAGCGCTGGGACTGAGGGCTGAAAGCTCCAAATAGAAAGCAGACTAGGAGAAGACATCAGACTGGGGAAGAGAAAGATGGGCAGCTAGGAACCATAGAAAGGCACAATGACAGGAGGAATCGAAAAAGGGAGAGGAAAGAAAAACAAATATAAAAATCAGCTCAGAAAGGCTGAAAGGAGGAATGAAGGCAACAAAGATGTAAGTGATGGAGGTGTAGCACGGAGGTAAGAAGGAACAAAACCAGGAAAACGGCCTAAGGCAGGAGAGGATGAAATTCAGCTAAGTCTGGAGAGGAGCTGACCTGGCCCAAGGAAAACTCCAGGCAGCTGTGCTCCAGCATGTGGAAAAGGGCGCTCAGCAGAGCCAGACTCTGAAAACAAGCACTTATGGACCTGGTCCCTAAAAGCAGCATGAAACCTTGAGTAAAACCACTATTTCACAATCTGGAAGGAACCCACACACACACATCTGTTTGCAGGACTTGACCTGTATTGTCCAAACATCTCGGCTAGTCTGGAGGTGCGAATAATTACCGGGTGTTCCCAGGGTGTGTGTGTATGGTCACAAGCACACGGCCACCATAACAGGCTGGTTGACTCCCAAAACTCAGCTGCCATCACCTGCCTGACAGCAAGAACCCCAAATACTTGGTAGCCCTGGTGGTGCTGAGACCCATGTGTTAAGTAATTGCTGTGTAATCAGCACATTACTCCTTTTATGTAACAGTTGCGAACCCAAGAAGCAGAAAAAGAGTCTAACGCCAAGTCCAGCAGAGGGTGGTGGGTTGGGGCTCCATCCTGCCTTGTGCTAACCTTGGTGTTGGAGTGGCAGGATCAGGCCAAGAGTCTGCTACTTGCTCTTCCCAACTTACCTTTCCTGAAGATTTTATCCCTTTAAACAACACGGCTGCAATAATCATCCAGGAGAGGAGGAGGCAGAGGGCCAGGTACCACACGACGTTCCCAGTCTCGTCCAACCCACTGGAGCGCTGGAGGGTCACTTTACTGAAAGCACAAAGGGCTGTGATGAGAAGAGGGGGACAGCAACACACAACTCCTCCTCTCCAGCCACTGCTTGAAGGAAAGCAAGCTGGTTTCTGCGGGTGTGACAAGACCCTGCGGCCACTTCCAGGAGTGTGCAGTTAGAACTTAATGATTGGCATTGAAAACCTGAATACATAACTGCATTTTTAAGGTCTACCAGACCTCAGCTCTCCATACCTCTCCCATCAGGCCTATCTCAGCTTTTTGTGTTAACCATGAAATACTGATGGCCAGCAAAGAGCCCAGAAGGTGAATTAGTTCCCAGGAAGCCAAGGAACATGAAGCAAATTGAAACCTTCTTTAGCACAGGGCTAAAGAAAAGGCAATTGCACAACAGGCCCAGATTCAGAATAAGATGAATATATTTTGTACAGTAACTCCTGAAAAAAAAAATATATGCTTCACGTGAAGATGCTGAATAGTCCCTGCCAGGACTCTAGAGAAGGGGACTTCTTTAAGATGGATTATATTTTCAGTTTGGTACAGGTTGACTCATTTGCTTCTCTATTATGTTTTTAAAAGACAGGGCCCAGACTTATCAATAAAATTTTAAGTCCCCTCTGCACAAATTTGCATGCCCACCCCACTTGCTGGATTGTTTCTGGACAGCAAGACAAAAGTTGAAGGCATATTCAAAACACCAGTGCATAATAAATGCAATTGTAGCAACTTCTTTAAAATATTTACGTACTTCCAGTATTGCTCACTGGGAAACTGCCCTGGTTTGTAGTTCATGGTGCCATTCATACATGTGAGATTGTTGCTTGTGATGAACGAGTAGTTTGCATGAATGATTTCTCCATTTAAAGTCGTGTTGCAGTCACTTACTGAAAGCGAGCAAGAAAAAGGGGTTGTTAACACGGGGATGACTATTATTAAAATCAGACTGTTATAGGAAATGTTTTCAAACTGTCACTTGCAGCTGTGACTTTGTTACCCTGACTGTAAATCAAAACATCAAGAATCTGGTGTGCTCACCTCCACCTTTCACTTGCTGTCAAGAGCACGGGCTAAAACCAGAACTGAGGACAGTTCAGGTTGCAGCTGTGGTTACTCTATGAAAACCTTTGTCCCAACCAAGGTCACACAACTTCGTCTTACTACGGCAGAGGTCTTACGAGAGCTCTTTAAACATTTTCCTTAGGGGGGGTGAGCCCTGTTTGGGTTTTTTGGGGTTGGGACTTTTTTTCTTTTTTGCCAGAAGATACAGTAAAAACCTGTATATCATGTCAGCACTTACTGGAATCTGTATATCAATACTCTATATCATCAGCATTTACTGAAAAAGTCTTGTCGAAGCCTAAGTCAGAACAGCTTCTTCAGCTCATTTTTGTATTCCTCCTGCATTTCAAAATGTTGAGCTAAAATATTTTTGTTTAGGCCATAAGCAAGCATCAACTTTTTGTTAAATAAACCATTTCAACTTCATTTTATGAAACGTAGGAATCTTAGAAGAGATTTTCAGACATACGGTTAAGAGAGTTACAATTACATTAACACTTCAAGTAATGTAACCCATTGTGAACCTGTCCCTGTTATTTTAATCATCTCAGAAGTTACATGGCAACACATTTCCAGCTACTAACTACTAATTATCTCCCCAGTTTCACCTTTGCCTTAAACTGGTCTGATATGGAAACTGCTGAGATAACAAGTGTTTGGCCATACAAGTGCTGCCAAACATCAAGAACAATAGTGTGGAGATATGTTCTAAAGAGTTAATGAGGTGCAAAAGCAGTGCCTGACTGGTGCTGGGATTTCCACAGCCCCAGGGGAGGCAAGGGGCAATGAAGGAACCCCCAATAAAAGCTACAGCAACACTCATGCTTCAGTAAGTATGTGCTTTGCCATAAAGCCTGATGAAATGGGAATACAGTATTTCCAGGGACTGTATGTACCAGGAGAAACCTTATATTTTAAAGGGAAATAAACAGGGATCCATCAAGGAGGTTTCAGTCCAGCTCTCTCTAGATTTCTCATCACCCAGAGCTGGTGGCAGGGAAGCAACCAAGCATCACTCCCATGTGTTCAGAGACAAAAGCCCAGGAAGGACTTCTCAAGCCGTGGGTAGCTGTCTCACTCCTGTAACTTCACCCAGAAAACAGTAAAAAGTACAGGTATCCAAGCCAGTAATATTAAGTCCTATCTGTTAAGTACAGTACCTAATCGTGTTTTGCTGCAGAACTCGTCTGCCCAGGAGAAGCAGTCTGACCATGGCAGCACTTTTTGAAACGAAGCAAATAAGTAGTAGAGCGCATAAGCAATGATAACGTTGTAGTAGATCGCCACAAACGTTGAGATGATGACCATCGTGACACCCACTCCTAGGAAAGAGAAAGACACACTGTCTTAACTACCCCAAAACTGGGTTGGAAAAAAAATAAATAAATTAGTGGCCTACAGTTGACTTTTAAGAGGACTACTTGGGAAGAAGTAGAGGGTTTTTTTGTTTGTTTTTTAAATAGTTTAACAGCAACCAAACAGGGAGAAGATAATAAAGCCAAGAAATTAGGGTTATGATCCAAACTGACCACATCAAATATGGTTTTGACAAAGAGCTTGAATCGTGCCTGCAGAAAAATTTGACTAGCCACTAAGTCTAAAAGAAAATTTCAGTATTTTTTTTCTCTCCCAGTTCAGTGGGAAGCTTTGATTGCTTAGCAAAATAAAAGAAACCATACTAGGACCAACTAAGCCATTTTAAAGATCCCACTGTAACGAATGGTTTTGCAATAAACGAGAAGCAACACAGAACAGTAAATCAGTGCCAACAATACTTTGCTAAAATGAACTTTGTTCTGCAAGTTTGGGAAATCCTGCCAAACTGTCCCAATCATCTTAGAGACTATATTTAAGTTTCTATCTTCACAGACACGTAAAAGATTTGCTATGTCTATAGACTTCTGCTTTAAAGTTAAATACACTGCTCCCATGAAAGGTTGTGCCTCAGAACGGAGACTGACAAAAAAAGTAGCGTTCAGGCAACCAGCCAGACAGTAATCCCTTTTGTTTCTGTAGAAGGTGGCAAGTGATATTCTTATTGCATCAGAAAGAAACTTCCTTGTTCCTACATTAATTCCTCCGATAGATAAAGAGGACAAACAAGAATAATTGCTTAGTCCTTTACACCCAAGGGTACAAGGCCTGGATGGATAGGAGCGAGCAGGGCACACGGTTAGTGATCTCCAAGCGCATAAATCTCTCTATGAAATTCAAACCTTCACAGAGAAAGGAAAACTACCACTACAGAGCTCAACTATTTCTCTTCTTACAAGAGGCACCTCACCTCAGGAAGCTGGGGTCTGGCCTGTTTTATCCAGCAGATGACTCCCAGGTGGTGGGTTGGATGAATGCCTACACCGCACCACATGAAGCAACCAGACCCGCCTGCCTGGGGGGTAACACAGAGCTGTCCCCTCCAACATGAAACTGCCTTGCAAGCTATACAGGATGTAAAGTGTAAAGAAACAGTGAAAAAGTTCACTTCTATAAACGATCTTCAGTCTCTTGCAGGCAGTGCCAGGTGTTTCATGGAGGCTTCCCCTCGCCCAGCACAGGGGGTGGTTGCCTCCTGCCAGGACAACCACAGCTTGGTGTTCTGCAGGACTCCGGGAGAATCACTGATAAAGCCTCAGAACTGACAGCCTTTTGGGGGGGAGTCTTCCATACGCATCTGTTCATTAATTGAACAATAAGGAAGATCCACCTGGGAACACAACCCTGACCTTGTAACCACAGGAATATTCTGTGCATGGAAACCGGCTTATTGGAATTAGTAGCTTCGTGAAGAAATCATTAATTCACATCTGTTTATTACTTAGGATAAAAAAGATCTAAGGAAACTTTGCAATACTGACCTTGAAACAATGGTAATACTCTCCAGATGGAAACTGGCCCAAGACTGGCAAACTGCCCAAGGGAACATTCCATGAAAAATAAGGGCAAGCCAGCTAAAGCCAACATCAGGCTGTACGGGATTAGAAAAGCACCTGAGAGGAGACAAGGGGGGGGGAAAGAACAAACCACAAACACACACACAGAGAAAACAATGAATCTTTCAGTATTCACCACAGTTCAATCACACTGTATATTCCCCGCTTTTTCCCCTGCCTCAAATATCCCACCGTGGGGGTTTTTGATTTTTGCAGAATGCAGAGATTTGTTTCTAAATCCCGTTTTCTGTAAGACTAAAGAGTACCTGCAATGAAGGGACACCGGTCACCAGGAGAACTGGTGATTTACATGCAGGTGGCTTCTCTTAATGAATTAAAAGAATTTCACAAAAAGTATCAAAGACGAACTGCTCTCACACAAGCAGGAACACTGCTCAGCTGCAGGCACCATCGGCTTTGTCTGCTTTCTAGTTTATCTTCTGGCTCTTCACTTAAAAAGGAGCATAACCATTCCTTCGTGTCACTTAGCTGTGATTTACAACTGCCCAGTTCGAGTAGCTACTGGTCATCGAAGCGTGACAATTATTGTCTATGGCTGGCTGACTCCGTGTCCAGCAGCACCTCAGCCGGGCTCTTGTTCAAGGCTGCTTTAGAGTGCACATTAACCTGATCTCAATGACAGTCCTGTTCTGTGGAAGGAACTGGCACTTCTTTGTGTGTGTGCAGAAGGCAGGGCAAGTGAGGGCACAGCTTTCCTAAACACAACCCGATATTCCCTGCGGAAATCTGTCCACTTCACTCTCAGTGAACTTAACGCAGTTGAGGACCCAGGAACTGCAAGAAGTTAATAGTCCCACTGAATTAATTGGATTACCCCATGGTTTCAAAACAAGGATTAACAGTCATCTTCATCTACCATGGGCAAGGGGCACAGAGCAGGACACAAGCAGCAGCGCAAACATGCTTTATATGCAAAACTTTCTGCTGCGGCAGATGAGAAAAAATAAATCTAGTAGGAAGGCTGATGCCCCGACTTATTTTTTTTCAATTTTGTTGAAGAAAATTGTAAGTAATGCAGCCCTGCCAAGCTCACTCCTATAAAACTTCTGTACCAAGAATGCCACCTTGTGTTCCACATGCAGCCATAAGGGCTGTGCTGCATTCACAGTCCAGAATTTGATTTCCAAGGACTGTCAGGCAGAGCAAATAACTACATACAAGTAAGTCCTCTGCAGTTACTTAGTGTTCATGCTCTCTAATTACCACTGGTTGCTTGGCAAGTAGATAAAGCTCCAGAATAGCAGCCAGGGAAGCCAGTGCCTGCATTTGGCTTTGCCACTGGTTCATTGTGTAAGCAGGTAGAGGCTCTCTCTGCCTCACACTCCCCAGATATCTGATGGGGATAATTACTGAGCTTGGATAATTATTCCAGCTTAGCTTGTTTGCCTGGCAAAGCAAAGGTGCAGAGGGGATTTGACTGCTTTCTACAAACATATCAGGGAGGTAAGCACTGGGAGGCAGAACAGCTATTTTGGTAAGTAGAGGATATTGGCCCGTTGCCAGAGATGCAATGCCGCTCATGACGACTACATCAGAAGAGTTCTGGAATTCTCAGGTGGAAGTTTGCAATTAAAACTAAATACTATTCCGCTGATAGTCCAAAAAAGCAGAGATGTCCCCTACTCCTCTCCCCGTTCCCACCAGCGGGCACCATCCCACTTCACAGGGTGATGCTCACACCCAGCTTTGACAAAACGTGCCCAGCCTCGGGGCTGGCCCTCCTCTCGCCTGGGGACTGCAAAGTGTGCTCCCCCACACACACACCACCGACACGCAACATGGGTACCTCCGCCGTTCTGGTAGGTCAGGTAGGGGAACCGCCAGACGTTGCCCAGGCCCACAGCATAGCCCACCATGGAGAGCAGGTAGTCAGCTTTGCTTGACCAGTTGCCACGCTCTGCATTCTCATCGCTGCCACCGGCATCTTTTTCATTTGACAAACTGAAGTCCTTGGAAGAGAAGAAGAGGGCAGGCTCAGGATCACCCCGTAGGCAAGCAGGACAGTCACATCCTCATTTCTCCTTGGTATCACTGGGTAGGGCAGCCAGACAGGCTGGGCAGAGCTGGGTGGGCTGCCAGTCCAGCTCATCCTCGGCAGAACAGCACAGACTTGTGCGAGAGGCTCCCACCAGACAGCCCAAACAACCTTCATGGCCAGTTTTGCTCTGCTCCTGCCTCAGTCTCCTGCGCTGTCAGCTCCAAGGGGCTCCCTGGCTCTGCCCCTGCACGTGCCCAGATGCCCCCATGCTTGTTCAGATGGCCACACCAGCTCTTACCTGTACTTCCACTTTAAAACCACCTGCCCAGGTGCCTCTCACACCGGCTGAGGTGCTCATCCCAGCTTATCCTTCTTTACCTATGCCAGTGCCCTCATATTCCCGTACCTTCCAGGATCTCACCTGCCAAGATGGTTTCATACCTGCCCAGGTGCCCTGTACCTCACCTGCCCAGCGTTCCTACAGCTGCCCAGGAACCTGTACCCTACTTATTGAGTGGCCCTATGGCTACCTGGACATCTCTGTACCCTACCTATTCAGATGCACCCACACCCACCCATGTCCTCCTACACCTGTCCAGGTGTCCCCATACCCCAGTATCCCACTTCCCCAGGTGCCCAAGTAACCCCAATATCCCACCTGCCCAGGTGCTTTCATACCCGTCCAGGTGTCCCCCTACCCCACCTGTCCAGGTCCCCCAATACCTGTCCAGATGTCCCCATATCCCACCTGCCCAGGTGCCCCCAATACCTGTCCAGATGTCCCCATATCCCACCTGTTCAGGTGACCCCATACCTGTCCAGGTAGCCCCATACCCAACTGCTCAGGTGCCCCCAATACCAGTCCAGATGTCCCCATACCCCACCTGATCAGGTGCCCCAATACCTGTCCAGGTGTCCCCCTACCCCACCTGCCCAGATCCCCCAATACCTATGCAGATGTCCCCACATCCCACCTGCTCAGGTGCCCCCAAGCCTGTCCAGATGTCCCCATATCCCACCTGCCCAGGTGCCCCCATACCTGCCCAGGTGTGCAAGTAACCCCAGTATCCCACCTGCCCAGGTGCTTTTGTATCTGCCCAGGTGTCCCCAGTATCTCACCTGCCCAGGTGCTTTCATACCTGTCCAGGTGTCCCCCTACCCCACCTGCTCAGGTGCCCCCAATACCAGTCCAGATGTCCCCATATCCCACCTGCTCAGGTGTCCCCCTACCCACCTGCCCAGGTGCCCCCAATACCTGTCCAGATGTCCCCATATCCCACCTGTTCAGGTGCCCCCATACCTGCCCAGGTGTGCAAGTAACCCCAGTATCCCACCTGCCCAGGTGCTTTCATACCTGTCCAGGTGTCCCCCTACCCCAACTGCTCAAGTGCCCCCATACCTGTCCAGGTGTCCCCATATCCCACCTGCCCAGGTGCCCCCAATACCTGTCCAGGTGTCTCCCTACCCCACCTGCCCAGGTGCTTTCATACCTGTCCAGATGTCCCCATATCCCACCTGTTCAGGTGCCCCCATACTTGCCCAGTTGGGCAAGTAACCCCAATGTCCCACCTGTTCAGGTGCCCCCATACCTGTCCAGGTGTCCCCCTACCCAACTGCTCAGGTGCCCCCAAT
Source organism: Calidris pygmaea (assembly GCA_003697955.1). Taxonomy (NCBI): domain Eukaryota; kingdom Metazoa; phylum Chordata; class Aves; order Charadriiformes; family Scolopacidae; genus Calidris; species Calidris pygmaea. The sequence goes on along the minus strand of QJSC01014780.1, from coordinate 429,982 downwards.
ACCTATCCAGATGTCCCCACATCCCACCTGCCCAGGTGCCCCCAATACCTGTCCAGGTGTCTCCCTACCCCACCTGCCCAGGTGCTTTCATACCTGTCCAGATGCACCCAAATCCCACCTGTTCAGGTGCCCCCATACCTGTCCAGGTGTCCCCCTACCCAACTGCTCAGGTGCCCCCAACACCTATCCAGATGTCCCCACATCCCACCTGCCCAGGTGCCCCCAAACCTATCCAGATGTCCCCACATCCCACCTGCCCAGGTGGGCAAGTAACCCCAGTATCCCACCTGCCCAGATGCTTTCATACCTCTCCAGATGTCCCCCTACCTGCCCAGGTGGGCAAGTAACCCCAACATCCCACCTGCCCAGGTGTCCCGGTACCCCGGCTGCCCCCAGCCAGCCCTCCCCGGCCACCTCACCTTCTTCTTCCCGCAGGAGAGGAAGCCGGGCAGGCTGAGCATCCCCATGGCCGCCGCAGCCGCTCCGCTCTGCCCGCGCCGCCCGCCGCCCGGCCCTTTATGGAGCGGCTCCCCCCCCCCCCCCCCCCCCGCCGCCCTGCCGGGAACGGCGGCCCCTGGGCTGCCCCGCGGCACCTCCCGCCCCCGGGGCACCCCCGGCCCCGCGCCCACATCCTCGGGAACACCCTCTCAGCCTCCTGCCCACTTCCCCTCCGATCACCCCGCCCGCCGCTCCTCCTCACCCT